>VDFB02351919.1:0-27126 GCA_007258455.2 Sequoia sempervirens
CATCTCAAAAAGTTTATGCCTAAACCTTTCAAGGTATAAGAACCAAAAATCAAAAATTAGAAAAAGTCCTAAAAAATGGTTACTTCACCGAAAACCTGGCAAATAGGCATCTCGGTAACAACAAAAAAATCAAAAAAGCAAAAAATCCCAAAAAACTAGAAAAAGGATAAAAAAATCATCCTCTAGTGAAAACCACTTTGGTGGCACTTTGGGCAAGTACCTTGGTGAAAACCTAGAAAACAGGCGCCTTGCATAAATAAGCACTTTCTATCCACCAGGATCTTTATGGCTTGATCTGCATCATCCATCCATTTCGTTTCCATCATCCATCGCATTCAGGTCTCCATCCATCACACATCCATTCGCATCCGCACCATAGCTTGGTCCTGTGTTCGCATTATGATCCCTCCTAATACTACTCGGCCCATCCTTAAGGTCAGTTTGTCCTGCCTTTATCGGAGTAGTCTATTGCATCGCTGGGGGCACATTCTCATTGGATCGGATTCGTGTATATTCTTAAAGTCCTCAAATCAGAAAATCCAAAAACATTAAAAAAAAAATCAAAATCCAAAAACATCAAAACATTAAAAAATCCAAAAGCATTCAAAACATATCAAAATCCAGAAACAGGTCAAAAAGTCATTCAAAAAAAAACCAAAAACAAGGTCGTCTTATCAAACTATGTCATCTCTGAGCTTGAGCGTAGGCAAGGTTGATCTTTGATCATCCTCCAAGACATTTAGGTCGGTCCTATAAGAGTCTGTCATAATAAACTGACATTTCATCATGTATATCATCATCTGTAAATCGGTCAAGTCATCAGTCAAACTACGTGGTCTCTGCGTATATAACGTAGGCAAGGCTAATCTGTCGATTAGCCCTTGAGACCCCTAGGATAGGTCTTTGGGTTAGTTCCTTGGTCAAAATCTCAGAAAATCCCAAAAACATTTGAAATATCAAAAATCAATACATTTGGAAAATCTCGAAAAAATACCAAAAACAGCCTCAAAACATTGCAAAAACATCAAAAACATCCAAATATTTAAGAAAATCCATTCGTCTCATTTCGCTTTCACCCGCAATAAGAATCATCCATAATAAACTGATCATCATCATCAACCTTTGGCAAAACAGTCAAAAACAAGCCTAGCAGTCTAAAAGTAGAACTCCAAATGTCAAGTCTAAAGTCTAAGTCAGTACACAAGCAAGCTGGTTATTTCTTTGTATCAGTAACACATCATCTGAAATGGTCTCATATCAATCATCCCTTATAAATGAAATGACGTGCTGCCATCCACTAACATGTCCTAGGATGAATCCTTCCTACAGTGGGCATTATCTTTTGGTAATAAGTTTCATTCATCATCCTTAGAAAACACATCCCTTTTCTGTTAGCGGTATTGAAGAGCATCAGTGTGTTTGTTTACTTGGTCTTTTTCTTTTGACTTATCTTATTTACGCTCATTCCAAGGAAGTCTCGATGATGTCCCAAAGTAGAGGATTTAGAGAAATAGGAATGGGGCAACAATCATTATCTTTGGTCTGCTGTGCTTGTTGGACGTTCTTGTAATATAACCACGGTGAATACTTTCTTTGTTAGGTATGTACGGAAGAGGTCTAGGACAACTTGTTGACTATTGCATAGAAAGGTTTACCTTTTCGTGTTTTGGTCCGAGGTGTCTGAAATTTTTGAAGTGCATCCTAGCAAGGTTTCTGTATGTCAGGTGTGAACAAGAATACTCCTATCTGATTGTCAAGTCAAAGTCCATCACACTAAGTACCACGCCATCCTGGTTGTCTATACCTTGATGCATCGTACCACGTATGTTATCAAACATAAGAAAATTTGGCCCTTTGAAAATCCCAATTCCTCGACAAGTAATCATCATCATCATCATCATCATCATCATCATCATCATCTGCATTTGTGTTATCTTGCGTCTTGTTGAAATGACTTCTTCTTTTCTTACTAACCGCGCTAACAAAGTACTATGACAGTTGATCATCATCACCATCACTAGCATCAATCCTGCATCCACAAATCATTAACATATTGCATACACATCTCATATAAAAAGCATATCATATAGGAAACATACACATCGCATTTTAAATAGGTGCATTCATGACATCGCATTCCACCGATTACATTACATCTCATAGCATTATATTGATCATTTCATAAGCATTCATTTGCATTTCATAAGCACTTCATATTATCATTACATAAATCACCACATAACATGAACGGAAGCATCTCATAATCATAAACAATAGGAGCATAAGCATTAATTCATTAGGCATACATATCATCGCATTAACATATCATTGCATCACATACATCATCATTTAGGATAATAACATTTGTTATTCTAAGCATCTCGTAACACCATTTCATTAGTATCATCATATCACAACCATCGCATCATATCATATTCACCCATAAATCAACTCATATATAAGCATTTTTTCACATCATTGCATCAAATCATTTCACATATCACATCGTCATAAAATAAATCATCATATAGATAACATCATTGCATAAACATCATTAGAAATAAATGCATCCATAAAACGTCACTGCAAAGCATATAGAAATAAGCCATCCACGCATAAATAAAACAACACATTGCATTGCATCAAAATCAGCTCATATATATCTCATATCAGCATATCATTGTCATAGTACAAAGAATAATAATCGGATCACTGTACATATGTGTCAATCAGTACAAAATTCCCATCAAGCTATCAAAAATGAGCCCATAAAGCACAAAAGGTACATCATAAGATCTGGATCAAGCCCAATTTCTGTGGATTCTGCCCTCGCCCCTGTCACTATGACCCTCTGGTGGTCTCTGACTGGCCCGCTTTGAGTACTCGAGAACCCAATCTGCTCTAGGTACATGGTCATGGTAGGCCCGACGATAATACTCTATCTCTCGGATAGCCTCTCTGTAAGATCGGACTGGCACTGTACCCTGGGCAGAGGCCGTGGCTATCATGCTCTCAATCTACTGTCTGCAATCGAGCTCTGTAGCTGCCTATAGCTTTGCGGCCTGTCGCTGCTGTACAACCTGGTCCCTCTCAGCCGTTAATGCCTATACCTATTCCTGCAACTATAGAACTAAGGCATCTCATGCATCCGCCTGCCCTGCTGGCTGTACCCATGGCTGCACATGGACCTGATCCTCACCCTCAGCTCGTGGGGGTGGAACTGGTGGATCCTGCTGCTGGTCCTGCATATGGACATCCTCGTGACCTAGTAGAACTAGGGGCACCTCTGGTAGATCCTACCAAATCGCAACCCTGGGTCCTCATCCTCGTCCTCTCCCCCTGCCTCTGACCTTGTATGCCTCTGGATCCTCACCTGGAATAGTCAACCGAAGAGGAGGCCTGAACCAATCCATGTATTCCTGTGTCATGCCCGGATCCACCAATCCCTGATTGTAGGCCTAAGGTTGGACCACCAAATGTTGAAAACGGTCAACCGCCTCTGCAGTAGGAATACCAGGCCCCCATGACACCTGTGTCATGTTGCGTGCAAACACGACTACATAGCCATCATTTGGCCGATCCTGCGGCTCTCCAAACTGACGCTGCACATGCCCAGGCAAGTATCTCTCTATCATCGTATGCTCTCGGCCCTGCATGTATCTGTCCTAGTCTGCATCATCAGCCCATCTGGGCTGACCGAGGTACAGTCTCCAAGTGAACACGAGCATCTCATCTATGACCTGCCTCCAATAGGTGTGAATGACACACCCCCTCTGTATCGTGCCACAAGGGCATCCTCTGCCCCCATCGGAAGTGGAACCACTCATGGATGTAGCACAAAAATGTGCTCCCACGCCCAAATATGCAGCAAGGTAACTCTGGCTCCCAGCGCTCTGCCATCTGCATAGACATACTCGTGCAAATCCCTGTAGAGTGAAGCCAAAAGCACGGGCCCCCATGCAAATTGAATTGGCCTGTCCCGAACCATCCTCTCCCAGCAGTATCCCCATCCAGGACTGAAGTATCGCCCTCATCTGTCTTGGGAAACTAAGCCTGAAATGATCGCCGCAATCGCCCAGCGGAAGGGAGGTGCTATAACTCTGTACCTCTCCAGCTCAATCTGCCCCTCGCAGTAGATAATGTCTCGAGTGGCGAGGACTCGGGTGCAAAAAATGCATCCCTCCTCCATGTCGTAGATCACCCGACGGCCATGAGTGGGCAATCGTAATATGTGCCAGACGTCCTCCAATGTGATGGTCGCCTCACCAGTGGGAAGATGAAATGATGACGTCTCGTGTCACCACTCTGCCAGCGCTAACAACATCCCGAGATGTGTGCGCATGGGCACCGTGTACGCAATGTGTCATAGTCCTGCGACACCCAGCCGATCCTGATCTCTATCGCTGAAGTCCTAAAGAACACTCACCAAATCCTGTGACCGGTGCTCCCGAGAATAGAGCTCCCTAGGTCCGTCCTGTATCAGCAAAGTCGGCATGTTAATTTTTTTTTTTGGAAAATTCCTGACCTAACACCTCAAACTGGTTCCCAGCGACATAGTTTGTGAAGGCGTCGTAGTTTGAGTTTCCTCAAAATCTGACGCTAGACTCGAAATTTCACCAAATAGTGCCGCCGCGGCACACTTTAGCCCCCAACATTACAGTTTTCATGAAAAGGGCGCCGTCGCGGCGCACTTTTCCAAATTGGCCCACGAGTCTGAGCCGAGCCCGAGCCTAGCGATGGAGTTTGTAAATTCTAAACAGCACCGCTACAGCGCAAAGAGACAATTAGCAGTGCACTTTAAACACCGAGCGGCGCTATAATAGTGATGCTGGAGGTGAGCTCATCATTAAACATGCAATAAATGCGTTAAAACAAAAAAAAATGAAGCTTCAGTTAGGGTCACATACCGGGGCACCGATGCCAGGTGGCCGTTGGTAGGTCTGAACTCAGTCCGAAATATGTAGAGGAAGCTATCATTGCGCCATATCGTCAGGAGGTCAGAGCTCGATTCTCAAGGTTTGCTAGCGGAGGTGTGTGAAAATGACTTGAAAGTGACCCCTCGGGCCCCTTTTAAACCTAAAAATTAAGGTTTTTTGACCCTCTAGGGCTGTCCTGCTAGGGTTTTGGACCCCCGAACCTATTTTCGTCTGTTCGAGGCTTGTTTTTCATTGTTTTATTGCATTTAGACACGTTTTTAGCCTCCCAGACCCCTTTCAGACCTGTCAGGAACTTTGTCACTTTTTTTGCGAGATCACCCAAAAAATGGAGATTTTCGTCCAATCTCTCGAGGGGGCATTATAATGGCATGTTTTCTCTCGCCATGCAGCAATGGGGCAAGTTTTTAATAATCAAAAATTTTGGCTTTGATCGAGATCGTGTATTCTTTGAACCAACGCAATGGGTGCATTGCTTCAAAGAGGGGCAAAATGTAGACATAAAAAATATAATGATTTGACATCGTGCACCTGATCCCGACTTACTAACACCATTTCTTCCTGAATCATTCCTCGGTCTAACCATTTAATCAAATTCCCTTATCTGATTAAATTCATCAATATTCATCTCTTAATTAAATAAATCATTTTATCTAATCAAGTCAATCTCATGTTAATTAAATCAATTTATCTGATCTAATTATCCCTATTTAATTAAATAATAAATTTATTTGATTAAATCCCTAAAGTTTGTCCATTAAATTAAATAAATTAAAACCTTGTTTGATTTAATCTAACACCATCCCTTTTAATTAAATAAATCAAAATCTTTATTTAATTAGCCTCTTACCATATTCCTCTCTTATCTAATTTAAATAAATCCATAAATCTAAGTCAAATAAGTCACATCATCTAATCTCCTGTTAAATTAATTAAACCCTTGATTAATTTAACCTCATCTCATGTCACATCCTCTAGATAATGCAAGTTGTGCATGAAAATAGATTTAATTTATTTAATAAATCTCTATTTTCCTCACAAGGCATCTTTTGGAATATTCTCTCAATTTGAATTCAAAAATTCCAAGTCAACATGTACATCCAACAAGGCATTTAAAACCTCTTACATGTCCTTTGCCTTGAGCCAAGTGGCATTTATTGCATTTTCCCTTCCATCTTACATGTCATTTCAACAAATTTGAATTTCAAATATTGGCATTTATTGGCACAAACTCCAAATCTTGCACAACCATCATCTATTCATAGCTTGACAAGTGGCACCATATCATTGGATGAATGTTAGTCCCACATTGCTCAAACTTGGGCATTCATCCATATTGAAATCCTATAAATGAAGAGCTCCTCTCCTCATTTTATTATCCACAATACAAACAAAGTTACCATGCTAAAATACTTAGCCATTTCCGTTCATCCATCTTGAGTTCTTAGCTAGGTTATTACAGATTTTGTTTGGAGCTCTCACCATTTCATCAAAAGTGGATCATCAATCTCTTCAACATTCAAATCTTATCTTAGGGATTGGGAAGGGGCCAAATTTCCACATCAAATTGGCACCAATTCCCCCATGGGATTGAGAGTTTGCATATCTAATTAGGATTTTATCTTGTTTTTATCATTTGCATTGTGTTATTCAATATTTTCATTCCTAGTTTGATTTGTAAATGGATTTCATGGGGAATCCTTCTTTTAGCTTGTAATTCCTTGTCTAACTCGTTTATTCATGTTGTTTTGCAGGTACTAGGAAAAGGGTTCACACACATACAGACTGCAAGATGCATAGAAAAAGTATTACACTTGAGAACAACCAAAGGCTAACAAGGGAAGGAGTTAAGAAACATTTGGATTGAAGAGAAAATGTGTAGGGAAAATGCTGAACAGTGTCAAGAGAACAGAGCTTTTAGAACATATTCTTGACCTAATCAAGCTCTTGAACAATTTAAATAAAATTAAAATACTAACACATACATGAAACATGTAATGAACTTCTAATATCTGCTATCTTTTTCATTAATGTAGAGGTAGGTAAAGGAGAAATAATTATAATTGTAACACTATTCATAGTCCAGTAAATTATGTTCGTAATTTGTGTTCAATGGACCTCAGTTTTATCATTATACTGCCCATCTAATACCATATTTTAATCCAGGGTTCAACTATCTCAGATCTAAAGAAGCACCTTCAATTAACCATTTAAACTACTATAAAATAAGGTAATACTTTTACTTGAGAAAGATTGTGTACACTTGTAGGATTAAAGTTCTCACAATCATCATGATTTATTGGCGCACAGACACAACCTGCAACATATGAAGTAATGAATGACTACAAGTTAGTGAAATGGTCCTTAATATGTGTCTGGTTTGTAAATTGATTGGTAGAAAATAAGGTTACAAACAGATCTACATAAAAAATTATGAGGACAATCTACTGTAATCATCAAAATAGATGAAAAGTGCAAAGGAAAGAGCCAAGCTACATCTCTAGAGCCTAAAAAAACACATGCAAGACACATAAAAAAAAGAACAAACTAGTTTTTGGATGAATACAAAATGGTGCCTTCAGCAAGTGATTCATATGCTTTCACACCTAACAGGACGTTAAGAAGATTTTAGTCTTCCTCTATGAAATTAACTACTTACAGAAAAAACACAGAAACCAATATTATATACCTCCATGTCTAGCCGAGGGTAGGTATAAGAGAAAAAAAATTCCTCAATGCAATACCGAAAAGTATCAATGTGTGTGTAAGTTTGTATTACTCAAAATATCATTTTACTGCCTAAGGAAAAATACCAAAGTGATGTTTTAAATTTCAATCTTCACATAGGCTCCCTTATTGCTACACATGCATATACAAGCATTATTCGAGTTCTAAACTATTCAAATATTAAGGATTTAATTAGCTATAAGATGGAAAGTTATTGTTTAGACATAATCCGTCATATTTTACATATCTTTATTCATTCCTAGTGCCTCAGATAAATTTGTGTAAATGAGATAGAAATGTGAATCTTTTATGACAAAGAAAATTCTTAAAAGGAGGGGGGAGAGAGCAAAGGGTAGGGGGAAAGAGAATGCTTGAATGAATAGAAAAGTATAACATTTTGATCATGATAACAATGAAACGAATTTTAAGTTTGAAGCATTAATATCATTTAGAACATTTATGATAAAAAATGAATGTAAGTAGAGAAACTTTTGCATACCTGCAGATGATACAAAATTTCATGGTTAAGTGGAAGCCTCCCATCAACAACAAGATCCAAATATCCGTGTATCTATCTCAATTGAGCCTCTAAACCCTTCAAAGCTGTCAATTTTTCCACTAACCTGTTATGCACAAAAGTCAAATTTTAGAGTTATGTCACCACTAAAAATAGAAGAAACAGAGCTTTGAAACCAAATCCACACACAACACAATGTGGTATTCATACAAAGCCATACAAACAAACTAACCTCTCAGAACATTGGAATGGAAACAACTTCAAATTATGATGCAGAGCATGGATTCAAGGTATAAAGAATCATTTTCTGCCACCATAGTGAAAGTTAGCACTTTCTTTCATCTTTGCATATTGGTTTGATGCTTCAAACGATGCATTTCTTATATTGAAAAGTGCATTACCTTATTGAGCTTCTCTTTGTTTTGAGAATAGTTTAATATTCTCTACTTAACAAGGCCAACCACGTGACGGTGGAAGCTCATTTGGCCCTTCCCCCCCTCACATCACTCTCAATTCCCCATACCCAATCATATAACATTAATCATTCATTCATCCATTAATAACATATAACATTCATTCATTAACATATAACATTCATTCATTAACATATTCACATTCATTCATTAACATATAATATTCATTCTTTCAGTTTTTACATATTATCAAAATATGGTTGTCATGATATGATTACAATCACTTTTTTTTTTATTTTTTAAAGCTAAAAAAAATGAAGTGGAGTATCATTTTCTAAATCATCTGTCCCCCCTTTAGTTGTTCTGCCCTCTACTCGTGATCTTAATGTACGCCTAGTCATCTGATCATGACATGGACATTACTGCAAGGGGGGGTCTGCTGCAATAATAAAGAAATGTTAAATTGATATGTTTTATTATTATTGTTACAAGTATTTCATTAATTAAAAGAACATTAGAGTGGTTCTCTTTACCTAATGGGTCCAAATCATATTCTTGAACTTCTGTTATAGACTTATGCTCAACATGTTGAACACCCTCTAAATCTTGATCTGCAGTTGAAACACGAAATGTTACATTAATTAATACATCAATTGAAATTAAATATGTTTAAAAGAACATTAGAGTGGTCCTCTTTACCTGATGGGGCCACATCATGTTCCCGTTCTTCTCTAGCCTGATCATGCTCAGCACGTTGATCACACTCTACATGCTCTAAAGTTGAAACATGAAAGGTTACATTAATTAATACACCAATTGCAATTAAATATGTTTAAAAGAACTTTAGAGTGGTCCTCTTTACCTGATGGGGCCACATCATGTTCCTGATCTTCTCTAGCCTAATCATGCTCAACATGTTGATCACGCTCTACATGCTCTAAAGAATGCAGAGATTCACACCATGACCTTCATTTGCAGGTTGTGCTCCACCCTCACTAGGCTACATTCCAATGCCATGTGTAGTATTATCATTGCTTGAATGTTCAAAACAAATAGGCATGCAATTACTTTATGGTGGAAATTAATATTGAATAGGTGCACAAGTATTCAGTGCGTAGGTTTTATTAAAGGAGTTTATTCACCTAAGTGTTGGATCTGATGGAAGATTGTGTTTTTCCCAGTCAAAGACTCTTAGGCATTGAGAGCCCTCACTTTTGTGCAAGGGAACTCACCCGATTTGAATTGAGAGCCCTACATTTTTGCATAAGGTCATGAATTTTGCTTCTATGGTGTGATAAAACCAATTTTTTTTTCATTTTATTATTTGGATACTATATTTCATTTATTGATACTTACAATTCATGACTAATTTCATATAACCACTAGAGCCAAGTTTGTGTTGCCTGTGTTTTTCTAGTCTTTCCTTTGTGTCCTTCGATGTGTTGGGAAACCTATGAAAAGTTTGAAATACGTTAGATTATGTAAAAAGAAAGAGTAATCAATATATAATTACATTATTGATAGTATCACATACCTTCCTTGGCCCGGTGGTGTCTTTCCTTTTTTCTTTTCAGCCTTCTCCTTTCCATCCAACACTAGGTCCTTCCACTCCCTCTCTGGTATCATAGGCGAACGCTTGTACTTTTTGTTCTTCTCTAATTGTGACCTATATTAGTCCCTCACATACTTTAGATAGGTATCGGCTTTCTTAAGGACCTTGGTTCGGTTGAATGTTTTATCACCGAAGAGCACAACTAAACGGTTAATGAGCTCATCTTTTAAATCTTGATTTTGGGCATTCCACTGTGTATGTATGGTGGGCCCCAAGAGCTCCAATGTAATATCACTTAGATGTTTATAAAAAATATCATTTCCTGCAAAATGATCATAGGATCAATAGTCTAAAAAGAGCGATCAATAAGTAAATTTCAATTGGATTATATATAATAATAATTAAAACATTTTAAAGTACTTGGGACCTTCTCTATCTTTATGGGAATGAAATCCTCGGTCACCACAAATGTGACCGGCAATGTTCCTATACTAGTAATACGGGAAGATCTAGGAAATGCTGCTAAAATATCACCAATACTAGTGACCTCTGCATTCCCAAGTACATGTCCTGACGCATGTTCTGGCATGTGTTCACTGTCAGAGGGTGCACTAATAGATGCCTACATGGTATGTGTTTCTGACATTTCAAATGACAATATAGGCACAAATGATGGGGTCAGATGATATGATGTATGCGCAGGAAGATCAGGATGGACACTTGTACCAACCCCTACTCCTCGGGCAGCACTTGCAGTACCCTGATCATGGCTAGGAGCATCATGAGGACGCAAAAAATCCTATAAAAACAATACATATTTTAGTTCATCACATAAAAGAGAATAAAATATAAAACCATGAATGAACTTATGTTATAATTAAAGATCTCATGACAACTTACTTGCATGTTTTGTGATCTCTCAGTCAATATTTTAACCCTCTCTCTTATCTCATATGTTTGAGGCACTATTAATAACAACTTAAGGATTTCTTCATTGCATTTTTTTTAGGTCTTCCTTATCATATCGAGAGGGTTTGTTGAATAAGCAATGTCATCATCACATAATATTGACTGCACCTCCCTATGGATGCTCTCGTCTACTGCTGGTGCCTTTCCCTGATCAGTCGACTGTAACAAGAATATTAAAAACATTATCAAAATTAACCCAATAAACTTATGAAAAAAACATAATAATAAAAAATTTTGCTCGTATCTAATTTGTACAATTACAATGAGGTAAACCTGTTGGGTAGAAGCACCTGAAGATACATCGTGATCTGTGCTCTGGGCTGAAGCCTTCTTCGTACAATCAATGTCCCACTGTGACAAAAATTAAATATAAAAAAACATTACCGAAATAAAACCAATAGACTTACAAAAAAACATAAGAATAAAATGGTATATTAGAGTCATTAATTGGAGGTTGGGTAAAATGGTACATAGTACGTACCACCCCCATAGTAACTGCATTTGTAACTAAGCGATTCAAATTGTAATCGATTAGCAACTCTTCCTCTGTAGTTTTTGATTTTATCGCACACACGAATACACGGTTTCCCTCGTGTGCCTCAAATATGCAATTGGGTTGCTTATTTGTTGACCCCAGGTTGTGTACTATTTATAAACCCTGCAATATTCCCTGATGCTTTTGGCCTTCCATCAATGTACATAGCCACTCCTTTATTTTGATCCTTATCTTTTAGTTGTATATAATTTGCTGACAGTGCATACCTACGCATACTTCGTGTATATCGAACCAGTTGCATCCAATCTTTGTAACTGTAATAGGGTCTGACATACTCCATCAATTCAGTAACTTTTTCGTAACAGACCTTTATGCCATCCATCCAAAATAGGCCCAAACCATGTAATGACGATGGTGTTATGCGATATATCCTCTCGTTGACACAAAAATCAGTGTTTATTGGAGGAAGTTCCTTGGGTACCCATTGTTTTCATAGATGTTTGTACCTCAAAGGCACCTCAACATTGCCTATGCTCTCATCGTCATAAGAACATAACCCCTCTTCAACAAGAAAAAATTTCATGCGTTTACAAAAATTTCTTCTAATCTTTTGACCTCTAGTTGATCTCACTCTTTTAGACATACTACATGTCTCGCTTTCCTCTTCTCTTCCTGAATTTCCCTTGCTCGAGGAAGACAGATCTAAAAAATACCTATTTGGTGGTACCCGCACTCATAAGGATGTTGGATAAATTTATTTCATGGTGATGTGATCCCAAGGTGACATTATAATTAATCTATCATTTCATCAATAGAATTTCATAGGTTATAAGGTAATCAAGTCTTGATAGATTGCAAGTTATTGTTACTACCGTCCAAATGTGTCCATCACAAATCAAATCTACTTAACGTTTTAACTCCCAAACTTTGTAACAAGTGTTAAATGTGACTATGATCCACCAGTTACACAACCAAGGCCTCAAATGTATTCTCTAATTGTAATAAAGGACTTTTTCTCTTCATTTAAATAAATAAACTTGAAGGGAAACACCACCAAGTGGTTTATTGGACACCTAAATGACTAAAAATAGTAGAAAATTTACATTTAATTTCCATATGTCTAAGTGGTTAACGGGGAGGGAGTGTGTACTAGGCTTAGTTAAGTCATCATAAGTTTATGCTTTGGCAATAAATTTTTTTTAAGTCATCTTAAATCTTCCTATGTCTAATTGCTAGGAGACTTTTGGTATGTTTTAAGGTAGGATGATTGATGAAAGAACCCAAAGAGCCTTTCTCCATGGTATCCAGGTACACATAGTAGCGGTCTTCTCTTATACAGTTGGACATGATTTAAAGAACTTAGCTAGGAATTATTCATTTAACCTAAGGTTTTCTCATAATGCCATCATTGGAAAAGTATGATCAAATTCTTCTATTATGAAGAATTGGTCTATGTGCCTCTAGTAATCACTATAAATGTTTGTAAGGATAAAATGACTAATTGCATCAGGTAGGAGAGAATCAACTTTGAGTTCTTCAAAGATTATATTCCTCTATTCATAATTTTTAAGGGTTGTGTGTGGAGGAGGTTATCACTACCAAGAAGGGAGGAGACCTTTCCTTGTGATGGAACTTCAAAATTTTGCTCTTTGTATTATATTTTTATCTTGCCTTATGTCTCTGGTCATCTATGGTGTTTGGGAAAAGCCTAAGGTTGGGGTTTTACCTTTGTCTTCATGTAAAACCCTAGTGTTTATCTTACGCCTTGGGTGGAATCTTTTGGGCCGTTACTTTTTAGGGAGGGTTTTAAAACAACTTAAGCCCCATCGCTTCATCTAGGCTAGGCCCCTTTTGATTTATCATTTTTATTCCTTCGCCTGACTTTATTATTTCCTAAGTCTTGGATGGTACCATGCTCCCTCGTTTAAAAAACAACTTATGTCCTTTTTTATCATCAGCCTAGTGATGTCCCCTCATTCTTTTAATAAATGTTTTATATTTTGCAGAGGGACATGTTTGTGTGACTGTAGATCAATTATCATTTGATCTCAGTCATTCCCCGCCATCCTGTGATGACCCCACCACACTGTTTTGGTTGATCGCGATATCATGGGCGATCGCCATGTGTCTCATTTAATGAAGCCGAAGAGATGATGGAAATACTTTGATACATTTATCTGGTTTTAATACATTATGTAGCGGGTTACTAAAGCATTTATGAGATGCATGTGTTTCAAATCAATGAAGATGTTATAATCTTGGTAGGAAAGGTGCTTGATGGTTAATGACAAAGCTGGCAACTGTGTTGAACGAACAGGATTACCGATGGTTGAGATCCATGGTTGCTCGCCATCGCATGATCAAAAGTTGCGAGGTCTTTATCAATCACGATATCGTGGCCGAGCGCCACGTGGATTTCCTTGGCAACACATAGTATGGTGGGCCCTTATTGCCATGATGGAGATCGTGTCAGTTTGTTTTGAAGGCAGTCATTCAATCATCTGACCAAAGTGAAGGATCGACGGCTAGTATTTGAATCTGCATCAAATGCGATTACAAGGTTCTATTATGTAATTTCATATTTCTATTTAACCCTCCTAGAGAACTAAAAACTCAAGATTACAGCTGCCCTCCTAGAGAACTAAGTGTTGAAGAGAGCCAAGATACAGACACCAGACAAATGGCATATAGGTCATTTGTAGCAGACAATGAATTTTGATATACAGAGACTCAGATGCATGTATTTTGATGGAGTAAATGAAGATATCTAAGTTGCGGATTAAGATTTTAGTATCAGTTGTTTGTTAAACTTATGCAGCTATTTGATTGTCTCCATTCTGATGCTTCTCTATTGTTTAAATTGATATAACAAGTTTATACTCAGTTTATCATTGTACATTTGCTATATATGTGTGATTTGGTTATTCGGTTCTCTAAAGTAGGGATTAAAATCTTTTAATCAATCACAACAATTGGAAAGTGTTACTTGGATTAATAAGAAGAATCACATAACTAGAATTTCCATTCTATCTCAAGAAGAGTTTGTCAATTATTCACTTGCACATTTACACAAGTTGTAAACAATTTTTGTGCCTGATAGTTTGAATTATTGCCATTATTGAAATCCACATTTGCAAATATTCATTAGACTCCATATACCCAATAAGGCACTGGTCTCCCCTTGTATTCTTTTATAATTTTCATTATTCTTATTTATTTTACACTTACATTTACAAATACACATACATATGCATTTATTATTTTCATTTATTTCTCATGTAGTTTAATAGTTTGATTGATTTCATATTATATGTGTTGAAGACTTTAGAATTTCAATTACATTAATTTATGGATATGTTGTATCTATAACACTACAAAACCATATGCTCTTTGTGTTGGAAATATATGCCTCAATCATCATAGGTTGTAACCTCTACTGGAGCAAAGTCGGTATGACATCTATCATGTCTGGCTGACTAGTAGCTTTGATATATCATGTTTTGTACAGGTCGTTGTGACCTAGCTTTTGTCTTGCCGAACGTTTTCACTATGGAGTCTATCGCTATGACATAGAGCAGTCGTTGGAACCTCTTTCCATCCATGGATATCTTTGGCCGACAGGCCATTCTATCACATATCAGAATAACCTACAGTGGCCCGGTGGGAAGTCTTATCGAGATATTAAAGTCTCGCCGATAGTATGTTATGTATTGAAGTCTTCGAGATAGCTAAAGGGTTCTCGCTATGAAGTCCCAGAGACATTGGTGAGTCTCGCCGATGATGAGAGGTCTTTGGTGTAACATATATGTGTTCGATAAGAACTCTCGGCGAAGGTGATATGTCTTAGTGACTGTTGATGACTTCGGGGTAGCATGTGTGATCTCAGAGAAACCTTTTGGTGAAAGATATGTCTTGCCAACTATTCTTTGGAGCTCGGTATAACATACGACTTTGGTATAACCCGTGGTGACTCGGCGTGAGGTCTTGGCAAAGAACGATACTCTTGTCAAATGGAAAACTCATGTCTATGTGACTTGTGGAGTTTCGGTATAACATCTCACAGAAAGCGATGAGTCTGGGCGATAGCAATACATGTGGAGATTGTCGGTCTGAGGTCCTGGTGACATAAGGAAGTCTTAGCGATTGTCTCCTAAACTCGATGTAACACAAGAAGGCTAGTTGGGATGTCCTGGCGAGAGCGATAGTCTTGCTGAAAGGAAAACTGAAGCCGATACAGTTGTAAGCTCAGTGAAATCTCTTGCCGATGGAAATGACTCTTGGCGACTTTGATATGAAGACTTTGTGGCATCGGTGAGACACTGTTAGTGTCTCACTGAGATGCCAAAAAAGTTTGTTTCTTCTGACTGAGTGATGACTATCTACGTGGCTGGTATTCGGCCAATCAGAGGAGCCAAATTGGAACCGTTGGGAGACAGTTCGTTGTGACAGTTCTGTGAGGAAGCTCGACGGACATGGAACGACATGGATATACTCTGTGATTGAAGATTGTGATCGGTTGGTTGGATTGACAGATTGCTGGGTGGTTGTATGATCAGTAAATGTAATCTAATATGTAATAAATGTAATTTGAAGGTTCCTGTACAAGATTGGTCATGGTGAATGTTGTTGTAAACAGACACCAGAAAGATAAGTCTGTCATTTCTATGTAATTTCTATTACTGTAATACAAAGTGATTTCTCTTGGTGTGGTGGGTTTTTTCTCCCGTAAGGGTTTTCCCACGTATATCTAGTGTTCCTGTGTGATTGTCAAAAACTTTGTTTCTATTATCTACTTTATAGTGCATCTTAATTGAACTGTAATTGGAAAAATTAAAAGTATATTTGCATTCTTCTCTGAGGTATTGACGTTAGGAGAATTGTTTCCGCATCTGATTTTCCTTACACTTTGCATTTACACTTGCATTTAGAAATACACATTTATATACATAGATATAATTTCTTTAATGATATGTTGCATTTATTGTTCTAGGAGAGCATCTAGTAATTGTATTTACATTTACATTTAAAAATACATATATATACATACAATACATACATACATACATATATATATATATATATATATATATATATATATATGTGTGTGTGTGTGTGTGTATATCATTTATATTCAGTGTAAAACAACCCATTAGGTCTCACATGGATAAAAATTCATAAAATCAAATCTCCCATACATATTTTATTGAAACCTAGGCTTGAACCTCTCATTTCACATGCTTTTCTTCACAAAACTCTTGAGGACAACAGCTATACCTTCTTTATTTCTCATCCTACGCCCTATTCATGCATCCTACAATTACAACAGTATCCATGGGGCCTCTTACACAAGCTACAGTAATCACAAAAAGTGTAAGAGCCCCTTTATATGATGTTTGGAATACAAAACCCTAAAAAATAGGGTAACCGGGTTGTATGCAAATAAATGAAGCTTTCTAACTCAAATCAACACCTTAATCCCTCAAATCATATTCAAATCAAAGCTAACACATATCTTCACGACCTAAAATTGATTTCACATCAAAATATGGATGCATGTGACCGTACAGTGCTACATAATAGGAACAATACAAATTTTTTGAAGAAAAACATAGATTTTTGAATGTCAAGAGCTTGTATTTTAAATCCTCAACCATCAACAACCATTACAATGATCACTTTATGCCTTTTAAAGGCCTTTACACGTCAACCATTGAACAAACACCTCTACAACTGAATTTTTATTTTATGATCACATGAGACATCAAACACACTAATTTCAAGGTTGTTAACATCACTATTGAAATGTTTTAATTTTTTGACCTTTCAAACATTAAAAAGTACATCATTAAATTAATTATGTAATGGAATACAAATTTAAAACATCATGAATTAATTATGTAACCACATAAGTCAAATATAATTCGATCAAGAAATTAATATCAAATAGATAATATAATCGCATAACTCATACATTTCAATGTCATTGATCTTCTTCATCCAACTCTTTGTCTGTATCGTCTGATCCAGATTCAACATTGTAAGGATTGGTCATATCATTATCATCATCATTAGTTTCGATAATGTCATCATCCACATAGATATCATCTTCATGAACATTAACTCCTACATCATCATGATCTAGTTCCTCCTCTTTGACATCTTTGTCAAAGACATCATCAACTAACTGTTGATCCTGATCATCATCTACATCATCTTCTAGTTCTTCGGTATCTTCTTCTTCCACTACATTATAATTTACCGACCTTCCTCTTAGACATGTCTAACAACAAATGACCAACCTGGTTTACCTGGAACCTCTGAGTAAAATACCTGCTCACATTGGTTTGGAAGAACATAGGGCTCATTTCTAGCTTGCTCGATTGACCTTGTATTAACCATGGTAAATCCATTATAATGTTTAATAACAATTCTCTTGGGATCATTTTCATTCAATCGTAGCCTGTACTATAGAATGATGAACATAATTAATCTGAAGGACTTAAAGTCACACTCAATTATATCATCCAAAATTCCATAGTATCAATTTTCTGAGACTTCTGGATGTATGTCGCTTCTAGATGAAACATTAGTCACCTAAAAAACTGCAGTTATACCAGAATCACAAGTTTTCTTCATGTCATCCAACATTTTGATTCAAAATTTACAACCATTTCACCACATAGCCTTGTGGTGTTTCACCTGCAATATGTCAAACATGTAAACATTATTGCAATATTGTCAGTTGATAAACATATTTATTCTTGGCTGAATGTATGCAAAGAAAACAATCTCAACATATATATACATCAATATAATTGAAAATAATTAAATAATATGGGTGATTAATATATTTATACGTACCTATTTATCTCTTAAACCATATGCTTAATCAATTTCCCTTTGTGTAACATTGAAATCTCCATTACGATGATCTTCTTTAACCAATGAAGCCACACCTTCCCATGTTAATACACGACTAAATTGTTGACATCGTTCAATCCATACCGTCATCCAATCAATATTTTTTGCGACATACAAATGTAGTGCATCCCACTCTCGACCAACTGTATAAAAAAAAATTGAAATTCACAAACAACGTATAATTAGTTAAATACCACAGTATACGACCTTAATTTATAATTGATGTATATTGAAGATTAAAAATTAAATAAGTACAATATACATAAAAATCGTATGTAAAATGTATTCCAATTAATCTCCATGACCATCTTATAATTACCTCACTTTCCTCAATCTACCTTTCCCCATCAGGTACTCCCTTCGAATTTGTTAATAGAGTTGGGATCCCAAATGGGATCTACATGGATCTTTGCTGCAAACTTAGGAAGATATTCACTAATGTACACCATGGTATGGTATACCATATATCCCTGCACCATAGAACCCCAAGGATGTGCTCTTTTTCTAACCAAAGCCTTAAAAAATGTCAAGTGTCTCTCAACCATCCACATTGATCTTGTGTGTACAGGTCCACACAATTCAATCTCCTCAACTTGGTGTATGAGGTAGTGTTCTTGTGCATTGAAAAATTTCAAAGGTAGACACTTTTTCATTTCACACATTAGACGAGGAATTTTTCTTTTCCAATAATTTATATCTTCTTTATGGATTTCTTTATATGAAAGCCATCTACAAGTGATTCAAGGCACAAATATATTAACGAGATTTAACAAAAATATACAGTATATTACATAACAAGTAAAACAAATGGCAAAATTATAAGATGTATACAACGAATTGAACAAATATTGCTACTTACCTCATGTATTTTCTAAGATCATATATAACTTGTTTGACATTGTTGTTGAAGTTGTCTAGGAGAGATAGAGGTAGAACGTATTGCAACAAATATAAAATGATCTTTTCATTATTTTTCCAAAAGTAGTAAACATAATACACTGAAAAGTACATGCATTATACAACTGTATATAATATACCATAATAATTACCTTAATGAAAGTATGCCAATCATGTGTTTTCATCCTTGACCCAAATTCACCTTTCTTTGTTATTATATTGTTTATGTTGGCAGCAAATCTTGTGGGAAATCAAATTTTTCGTATGACTTTTTTTATAGCATTGCTTTGCTACTTCGTTAATAACCAAGGAAGGGAACTTATATTAATTTGGTCTCCATCACTATTTAATTGAATGACATTTTTCATTGCATGATTGGCTTCCTAAATGTCACTACAAATTTTGACAATTTTTTCTTTGTCATGCCTTCCATCCAATATTTTCCATAATGTTTCTGTTATATTCTTTCTGATATGCATTGTATCAAACAAGTGCACAATTTGTAGCTGCTCATAGTAGGGAAACCTACTAAATTGTTTGGGATAACTTTTCAGTCCTTGTGGAAGCCGACCATTAATGCCTTGACGACCTTCATGAAGCATATAAGTTAAACAAATTAACAATGACAATCATTGTCAATTATACCATGAGTAAACACAACACAATATAAAAATATAAATTCAAAGCATATCATATATGATAGATAAACAATTTGATCTGATGTATAACCTTGATGATTAATTCTATTATATTCCAACTTCCATAAGCGAGGTGTCATTCTTCGTGGTTTTGATGTAGTCTTTTCTTTCCCATTGAAAAGATGTTTTTCAGTAGTTCGATACTTATGATTTCTATGGACCGAAGTGCCTATACTCATCAAACACCTACTTTCCTAAACTTTTTGAACGATGAGATTTCATCTTTGGAACACAAATTGGACATGCAAATTTTCCCTTTGTTTGAAGACCTGCAAGATCATATATAATTGGATTAAATATGTCATTTTTTATAATTATATATAATGAATAGATTATTTTAAAAACATGCATGATATCTACTTCATAAAATTAAATATTGTTAAAGTGTAGTCGAGCGTTATAACATACCACAAAAATGTGTTAGCCCTGGGGCATCATGAATTGTCCATACAAGATTACATGGAATTGAAATTGTCTTTGTCCTATTGGTCTAGAGACGTCATACATAGTGGCGCCATTCCATAACTTTAGTAACTTCACGATAAGAGGCTCGATATATACATTCATATCTTTAACTTGGTACTTACCTAGTTGAATGAACATAAACATTACATAATTATTATAACCATTTTACGCAATATATATAAATTAATGTACATGACTATTGAATGAAAAAATATAAGTCATATGAAACAAATAAGACAAATGAGATGCTACTACGTTAAAGAAAATTGATGTAAAAAATACCTAGAACAATCATTGACAACATTGTGTGCTCCCTCTTTATTGACATCCATAGAGGAATGTTATTGTTGATAACAAAAACAGGCCACACTGAGTAAATAGATCTTAGCTCTCCAAATGGATTGACACCGTCCGCTCCCAATGAAAGCCTAAGATTATGAGGTTCTTCTTTAAAGTGTGGCCATTTTTCCTCCATGTCCCTAAATGCATAACCATCCATAGGCATTCAAAGAATGTCATATCCACTTCTATTCCATGCATGGTAATCCATAAATTGCGCTAAGCTTTGCACCTAAATAATCGTTGCATATGTGGAATAATGAGAATATAATGAAGAACCTTACGAGACACCTTTTTTGTTAGTTTATCTGCTCGATATCTACTGATATGACATTCTGGGCATTCTGTTGCAAATTCATGTTGTTTATGATATATAATATGATCATTGGGACATGCATCTATTGCTTGATACTCCATTATGATATCTTTCATAATGCCAGATAAATCTTGGTATGAGCGAGGTAAACTATTTGATGGTGGTAACAAAAATTCACCAATCAATCTACAACAAAAAATAATGTGTTAATATAAATAATATTAATGGTACATATTTCATCCTTTATTTACTAGTGATGAACTAACAACAATTAAAATAGATGAAAAAAAAATGACATATATGACATACCTTAACATTCATGAAATTGCTATGTTTGATAAACCATTCATAACCTTCAAGTTCAACAACAACAATACAACAGAGAGAAGAGTTATTTGGGATCCTTCATAAAGGGGCTTGTATGCCTTCTCAAGTACAGGTAAATCATGAACATCATCAAAGTCATCTCGATCATCATGATCAGCTCTACCACTAAATGTGTCATGGATCAATGTATCTGTACCATCATCTTCAACTGTGTTTTCTGGCGCATGATCATCTTCTTCCATAGGATCATTAACTTCATCTTTGATATTCACTACTGCGTGTTCGTCCGCTTGCAAAACCAAATTCTTTGGGTCATGATAATCCATATCATGTGCCCTAGGGTGCCCCACTTTTATAATAATGATAGACACAAATAAACCATGATCATGATCAAGTGATTATATATATATATATATATAATGTTAAAACAATATAAACATTTACAAATTCAATCAATATAAACACATATAATGAACAACTTACCAATGGACGATAATCATGCCCCCCTTCAACATGACCATGCTACCTACAATGTTTCTCAGTTGTTGTGATTAAAAGTCATCTCGTCTTTAAGCCCTTGCAATTATTGCAAGGACAATAACATTTCCCATCACCCTTTCTTTTCAATCTAGCCCACAATCTATCAAGTGTATCTTCATTTTGTTTTGAACTAATATTATCTAACATGATTTTTCTTTACCAAGTTTGACTATTTAGGATCTTAAAATATCAAAGTCACACTCCAATAATTTTATTCATAGACAGGTAATATAATCTAATAATTCCAATATTTTACACCAACAAAATTTGGCATGCAACCACCTAAAAGATAGTCTGAAGTTAATGACCCCAAAAACACTTTAAAATGCTAATTCCAAAACTTATTAAATTCTGATTTTACTATGATTTCCAACCGTTAGACTCCTAAAATTAAAATATTGAATTTGATCGCAAACTTCCTACAACGATGGAGGTAGCGAGCTAGTAAGAGAAAGTGACCCATTCCTAAGGAGCAACAAGTCGGAATCATCATTGCTAATGTCAATACAGATTTATCCTTTTAGTTAAAGATGCAATGTGTCACTTCTTATGACACACTTATCCCAAGGGCCCTCAACATTGAGAGAGCCCTAATCGCACAAAGGAGCACACACTAGTAGAATTTGACAAATAAATAACTAGGTGACTATAAATTTTAGTCACAACAACTAAAAATGACTAAATTCTACTCATTTTTTACAACTCAACTATAAATGAGTAAATAAATTACTAGTTTGGTCGTTGATTAAAAATTATTTAGTCACACAAATAAAAATGACTAAATAGTTAGTCATGTATTTAGTCACAATCCATTTGAATAAATTATTTAAGGAATCAAGAATATAGCCTGCCAAAATACTCTAAAACTTTAATAAACATACCCTAAAACTTTTGTCAAAATCTTATTTTCAGGCGTAGCCCACCAGAATGGAATTTTCATTTTAATAAACATACTCTAAAACCTTTGTCAAAACATTATTTTCAAGCATAGACCGCCAAAATGGAGAAGTGTTTCAGTAAAAAATGACAGAGAACAACGAGGACATGTGCATGAAAGGAGGCATAGGATTCATTGATGCTTATCTCATTCCTGCTCTGCTCAACAAATCTTACATTGTTCCTGCTACTATTTGTAATCTAGGTATTTACTTGAAATATATTTGCATAATCTCAAATTCATTTAAAGGCTTTTGAAGTATCAATGTATCCTATATAGGGTTTAGAATGATTTCTTTTAATTAAAAAAATAAATAAATCCCTATAATTAGATAATGTGAAGATCTCTTAAATCTGCCCCAGCACACTATCCTCTTTAGTACTGTATTCATTACTCCAACTACTAGGGTTTTGCATGTGACATCTTTAATATCTTCATGATCGTGGCTTTTAAATAGATCTCAGTCTTTGCTTTAATCATTTTCATGGTAACCCTTGAGTTCCATAATCCACCTTCAATGTCTTCTAAGAACGTTGTCTTAAGCTAGACTGCATAGTATGCATATAAAGCAAGTCCTTCATACCTGCCATTGTTCCAAACCACCACTCACTGCCTTGCTTAAAATGTTGCCTCCATAAGCACAATAGCATGTTTAAAATCATGGTTGCCAGTGATTGACCATTAAGGTCACCACTTTCATCAATATACAATGAGATTTTTGTCTTCAAACTCAAGGCATTATGCAAGATATCATTGTGTGAATTGTTTGTTGTGTATGCGATTTGATTTTTTCTTGCACATTTACTGCTTTGCTAACTTCTTTTTTAAGGCCAGTGTGCACCCTTAGTTGCAATCTCAAACAGCTCACTCACTATCACTTGAAGATTCCTTTCATGAGAATCCTTCTATAAAATCAAACTATGCCCTATAGACTACCTACTTACTATAGGGGACTCATTGTTTCATGGTATTGTAGATCTTAAGATCCTTCAACCTTATTGACACTACTTCACAGTCCACAAGGTATTATTCACTATTCCCCCATCTTTGATGAGTCTCAAAACACTGCTCAAACATGCAATCCACTACCTCCATTATACATTAATGGCTAAGAAGAAACATTGAACCTATGATTACCACTGTTACTTCATTTGGACAGTCATTCCCTAATTGCATTTGCCTTGTCTAACACTACCAAAAGCATTTGAAAAACCCTTAAGGTCAATAAGGGGTAAGGAAACTCGCTGTTAAAATCTCCACTTTACTATGCAAGGTTTGAGCTTTATTATTTTGTCACTGCTCAACCTCTTTCTGACTATCACATCTCAAGTGACTGCCATTCTTCTTACCGTAGATTGTATTTACAAATGTCACTAAGCTACATAGTGTGCTTGTTATTGGCTACAATCTTTAGATTGCAAGATTTTTGTTATTAGCTACAAATGTCTCAATATTTCGATGTGGAACCTCACTAATCCACTAGAGTTATTGTTTATGTTTCACAAGGGGAGGCCCTGAGTTTTGTACCTGATATGCTCTTACGATGCTTTTGTTGGTATTAAAAAACCTTAACAAATCTTGGGTCAAAAATTAGTTATCTTAGCCGAGTTGTGGTATGATCTTGGATTGTATCCTAGAGTGTGTGGGAAGCTTGTGTTTGATCATTAAGGTATGTAAACCCTGATTAAGGAAATGTATCCTATATAGCATGGGTCTTGCTTTAATACTTTCCATAATGGTTATTAGCCGGATCACATTATTATTATGGTTCGCGGTAACCAGATTGCATTCAAGAGTATGTAACAAACTTGGTTTGTAGTTTAAGCTATACACTTTTAGTAACATTCATAAGGTTTAGAAAATCTTGATCACTCTCTAGAATAGTCCATTAAACATGGGTTGTGCTTGAATGCACTACATAATTGATATAACACAACCACTCTGCATATCAACCAGAGTTATAGGCTCTTTATTGCAGCAAGAAGTAATCACTCTTGGATCATGCTATAATTACATCGTAACATGTTAAACTTCAAACAACCTTAATGCACCCAATGATGATTGAAACCTACATTATACAACCTAAATCAACTACATTATATGAGTGCCTCCATTTCTATCACAACATAGCCACATTAAACTTGGGTCACACATGAATGCATCATATATTTGTTATAGCACAACTGTGCCACATGACCAACAGAGTTATGGATCACATAATTACAGTCACAAGAATATGTTCCTTGGTTGTGATCTTATGGTGATTCCACACAACAAAATATGGACATGAAATTCTCAAAACCCTAAACCTCTAAAAATGAAATCTGATGACATGTTGCTTTAAAATATGATTTTCAAACCTGGAACTACAAATCTAACTTCACAACTGAATTCTACAAAAAGACAATGACTACCCTCAACTTGGCGATATCTTCTTGAATTTTTTTTATTTTTCCCAAGAAAATCGTCCTTAGTTCTCCACAAACTGTCTCAAGTAGAGAAAATTTGCAAGTATAGCAAAACACTGTCGCAATAAATCAACGAACTCACTTTTCTTTATGACAGCCACAATTTGATTTTTTCTTATTTTTCACGTTTGTCGAAATTTTGACGAAACTGCTTGTCAAAATTTTGACGAAACCTAGGTTCGTCAAAATTTCAACGAACGTCGAGGATAAACTTTTTAAAAAATGAAAATTACACATCAAATTTTACAAGCACCCGACAATACATCAAATTATACATATTTCGTCAAAAAAATTTGTTGAATTTTGCAGTCAAATGAGTTAGTGAGTGTTGTACCACACTTTCACACTAATCTAAGGTTTTCATTATGAATTGGGCTTCTTTATGCCTTATTTTGCATCCAGAAGCCTTAATTAATGCATCTTTCATAGATTAATACCAACATAAACTAGTATCCAATCACGATTCAGGTATTTTTGGATTGTATGGCCCAGATTTAGTGATCTGGGACTCATACACCACCTTGGGCATATGGGTCCCACCTAAGTTTTGGGGCCCAATTTGGATTTCACATGAATCTAGGCATTTCTTGAAAAATGTGTCCCATAGCCTAGCCTAATGGGACTCATACACCACTTCTAGTGTATGAGTTAGTGTATGAGTCCCACATGGCTTAAAATTAAATTAAATTCAAATTCTTGGCAGGATTTTATTCTCCTAGATCTTATGTCGGCTTGTAGTGTTGTAATTTTGGGAAATTTGGCATAAACAAGTATAAATACAAGGTCTTTTCACATATTTTCTCCTAAGCTTTCAAGTATTCATGCATTATAGAAAATTTGAGATCACAAGAGCATTCAAGTGTTTACAAGAGCATACAAGAGTCTTCAAGAGTTGATTATCAAGTGTTTTGGAGCATTATTCAAGTATCAAGCATCATGTCAAAGTCATCATGCATAATGTTGTTTTTTAGCTAACAATTGTAATGTAGGGTTCCATGATTCAAGCAAGTATTCAATTCAAGATCCATATCATTCAAGTAAGAGTCAAGATCTACATCCATTGGAGCCACTTCATACATGTTTTTAACACTTTATTTCTAGGGTTTGGTGAGTTACAACATATAATTTTGTTCATTCATCATTCCTCCTTTCTATTTCATTTCATTTCAAGGTTTGATTACCAAAACGAGGTTTGACCAAGGAAAACCCCTATCCACTAACAAAACAACATTTTCCCCCCTCTTTAGTGTGTGATTTGTAGATCTAGGTTGAAGAACCTCTAAGGAGAAATATTGGAAAGAAGTTAAGTGTGTAAAGTCATCAAAGTTATCACCTTGTTTACAAGACCATTGAAAGGAACTCTTCCAATTCAGATCTAGAAACTAGATTGAGAAGACAAAGTAGAGGTCGAAGAGCAGATTTAGATCTTGATCCTATGAAAAATCCAAGCAGGACTAATACACCACTTCTAGTGTATGAGTCCCAGTACAATCAAATTTCTAGTTTTCGGGTGTTTCAAACTTATCTCTGCTAGATTTTTGTTCCTGCCCAGAAACCCTAATCTGGGACTAAATTGCCCAGCCTGGCGTATGAGTCCCAGTGTGCATTAA
>VDFB02351920.1:0-47704 GCA_007258455.2 Sequoia sempervirens
TTTCAAACGAGAGTTCCAAAACATATTTTGAATTCCATTTTATCATGTTGAACAAAAGAAAAGGGTGTAAGTTTCAGTATTAAAATAACATATGCTCTTTTCTCAGTAAGTTTTTCTCTGATTTGGTAAATGAATCTGTTTTCACTCCAAGCTACTCTCTTGAAGGTTCTTGTTCAATTTTGGTTTTTCAAATGTAGAAATGCATGTACATCATGACACTTTCAGTGTATGAACACAAATAGAGGAAATAATTTTCTGTATAAATCAGTGTTCTCAGATTTATGTATATATTTCTATATCTTCAAAATTCATATTGATTTGAAAGTAAAATTCCCAATTTGCTACAGGTTTCTAGTTAACAATAATATATAGAAACAAGATAGTTCTTTTAGAAAAATAGAGGTTTGGAAATTGCATTTGAGTTTTATATTGTATACCAATATTCAAAAATCTACATCTGTATCTAAGCATATGACAATGTGACCAAAGAAGATCACCAATTTACATGGTTCTTAGAGGCACATTTTCATATTTTCAGCTTCAAAAATACTGAGATGTTTATATATATTTGACAGAAATTATATCACATTCTGAAGATGGTTTTCCTGTATAAATTTGCATTTATGTATATATATAGATACAGCTGAGTGTATATATATATACATATATATATGTTTTAAATAAAAAGAAATACAGATTTCTATAACTCTTCTCACGTTTTCTAGCTGTGCACACAGAAAAGAGCATTATACAAGGTTCTAAGTAGGTGATAAGCACCCCAAAGGTGTTGGGAGGCCTTGCCTCTCCCATGGGGAGGGCGCGAGCTGTGAGGAGGCCGCGCCCCCTCCACAGGCCACGGCCACGGCCTGTGGAGGGCGTGAGCCTCCCCACAGAGCTGTCCCTTCCTTTGGGAAGGGCTGGGGATTACAATCCCTCCCCCTTATATTAAAAACAAATTCTTAAAAATAGAATTCGCCCAGCATTCAACTGTAATTAAATTCATTTCAAAGAATTTCGAATTAATGTCTGGTAAAGGTTTTTCTTGTGAAATTATGTGTATATATATATGCACAGGAATGCAAATTCTTGTGTATATATATATATTTATATATATATAATTTCATAACTTTTCTTTCACAAATTTTTCTGTACAAAAGAATAGCAAATGATGGCAGTTTTATGAAATGCAGATTTGCAACAGATTATAACCCTGTTCTGAAAGAAGAAATTGGGTATTTTCTCAACAATGCAACAAATGAGTAGAAGGTTTTTACCTAGATTTAAAAATAAAACTGGAAGACATTTCTCAGATATTTGTAATCATTTTCATAAAATGATGCATACAATTTCTCCAATTTCATACTGAAATTCAAACTGGTTTAAAAGCAAAGAATGGAAAAACCTGGCAGATTACTCCAGTTGCAGATGTCCAGAATTACCTTTCTTCTCTTTCTCCCTGAGCCCTGGTTATTTTCTGAATAATCTTCTCTTCTCTCCCCTTAAAGCTTTATTCCTTCTTCCGAGAGTCATGCAAACCCTTTCAAAATGTCAAATGTATATTTTTCTTGGCAAATTTTACATGCAAAATGAAAAGGTAGCCACTTGCCGAGAGCATTGTTGGTTTTAAGGAGAATTTCCCAGAACCCCAAGTTTCTCGGGACTATTATTTTTCCCTCTCCAATTTTTGGACTTTGGCTTTAAACATATGCAAACAAAAATATTTCCACTTTATCATATGCAAATAAAAAATATTCCCACTTTATTTTAATTTCATAACTAGATAAAATTTAATAAACAGATTTTCAATTATTGCACAGAAAATGGGGTATATATATTAAATAAAATAAATCATAATCCTTTCAAAACTTTAATTGATAATTAATTAATTAATTTTTTTATGTTATTATTTTATTTATCATTTACTTATTCAAACCATTTATTACCTATTTTGTAAGCAATTCAAAACAATCATATTGAAACAGACATTGCCTAAATGCAACTATATGATTTTTAGGTGCTCTGTGTGTGTATCAAGAGTTCCTCCTCTTTTACCCTATCAGGAAGCTAGCCTTCTTTTCCTCAATCACACTTTTGGTCTTCAACCACCTGCAACTCAAATGCACTCAGACGTGCAACAACGAAATTGTATTAGTAATCGATATAGAAATATAAATCAAAGCAATAATTAAATCAATGCTTCTATTTTGTTCTATCTTGTATATTTTAAAATAAAATGCGTTCATAATTCCAAAAGAAAATATTTTTTACATTTTCATACACCAAAGCATTGTATTATATCATATTACTCTAACACGCACCATCATTCATATAATAAATCCCACAAAGCCATGGTCAAAACAACATCAAAGTCTGAGATATGACAAATGTCCCTGCAGCTTTCATGAACCTGATGAATAGTGTCTTTCGAGATTGTTTAGATAACTTTGTCCTAATCTTTCTTGACAATATCTTGATCTATTCTAAGTCAGAGGAAGAACATGAGAAGCATTTGAGAATTGTGTTGTAGCGACTGAGGGAACATAAGTTGTATGGAAAGATGTCTAAATGCACTTTCTTCCAATCTAAGGTGCACTATTTGGAACACGTTATTTCAGCAGAAGGGGTAAAGGTGGACCCAGAAAAGATTAAGGCAATTATGGATTGGCCAACACCGCGGAATGTCTCTGAAGTTCAAAGTTTCATGGGTCTTGCAGGTTATTATAGGAGATTCGTTCAGGGGTTCTCGACAATTGCAGCACCCATCACTGCACTGCAGAAGAATGAAAAGAAATTTGAATGGAGTGATAAGTGAGAGAGTTTTTCAGCTGCTTAAGGAGAAACTCAGGTGCACTATTTGGGACACGTTATTTCAGCAGAAGGGGTAAAGGTGGACCCAAAAAAGATTAAGGATATTATGGATTGGCCAGCACCGCAGAATGTCTCTGAAGTTCGAAGTTTCATGGGTCTTGCAGGTTATTATAGGAGATTCGTTCAGGGGTTCTCGATAATTGCAACACCCATCACTGCACTGCAGAAGAAAGAAAAGAAATTTGAATGGAGTGATAAGTGTGAGAGAGCTTTTCAGCTGCTTAAGGAGAAACTCACTACTGCACCCATCCTGGTTGTGCCTGATCCAAATGGCCATTTTATAGTTATTACTGATGCATCAAGGGAAGGGGTAGGAGTAGTTTTTATGCAAGAAGGGCAAGTGGTAGCATATGAATCAAGGAAGTTAAAGCAACATGAATTAAACTATGCACCACATGACTTAGAGTTGGCAGCCATAGTCCATGCTTTACAGATGTGGAGGCATTATCTCTTGGGAAAGCCTTTTGAACTGAAGACAGACCATCCAGGATTAAGATATATCTTCACTCAACTCAATCTTAATGCTCGACAAAGGCGATGGCTGGAATTCTTGAGTGAATATGACTTTGGAATTGAATATATTAAAGGTAAGGAAAACAGGGTGGCTGATGCCTTGAGTAGAAGGAGGCACCTTGCAGCCATGGCTACCATAAAATTAGATTTCAGGCAGCAGGTAGTTCAATCCTCACTTGGGGATGAACATTATAAAAAGGTGAAACAAGCCCTAAGGGTGAATTCCTCATATCGTCGATATGAGGGTTATGTATTTGAATCAGATGGGCTCTTGAGATTCCAGGGGCGGATGTACATTCTTAATTCTGCAAACTTGAGAGAGTTGGTGCTAGAGGAGTTCCATAATGCACCATACTCAGGACATCCTGGTATTACAAAGATGATGGAAGGACTTAGGCCACTGTACTTCTGGCCAGGACTTAAAAGGGATATTACTTCATATGTAGCCCGATGCTTGGAATGCCAGCAAGTCAAAGTTGAACATGTGCATCTGGCAGGACTCTTATATCCTCATAGGGTGCCAGAGTATAAATGGCAGGTTATCACTATGGATTTTATTCAGGGGTTGCTAATGTCTAGGAACTGACATGACACCATCTTGGTTATGGTGGATAAGTTGACGAAGGTTGCTCATTTTATTCCTAGAAACCTCAAGGATGGTTCAATGGTTTTAGCAAGAAAATTTGTTCAGGAAATCTTCCATTTGCATGGAGTGTCAGAAACGATCATTTTAGATCGAGACACTCAGATGACTTCCAGGTTTTGGATCACATTGAACTCTTCCCTATGAACTAAATTGAATTTCAGTTTCGCATATCATCCTTAGACCGATGGTCAGACAGAGAGGGTGAATCAGGTAGTAGATCTTCTCTGCATGTATTGTATGGAGCAACAACATAAGTGGGAGGAGTATTTTCCTTTGGTAGAGTTCGCTTACAACAACTCCTACCATGCTTCTTTGGGTATGGCACCTTTTGAAGCTCTTTATGGACGTAAATGTCGAACACCCATTAGTTGGGACAGTGTAGAAGATAGGGTTGTGATTGGCCCTGAGATGCTCAGAGAAATGGAAGACCAAATGAAGATCATTAAGGAAAAATTAAAACAAGCTGTAGATAGACAGAAAAGTCTAGTAGACAAGAACCAAAGCTTCAGGCAGTTCTCTGCAGGAGATAAGGTCTTTTTGAGGGTTCGACCGCATAAGAGTTCAATCTCTTTCGGCAAGAACTCTAAGTTGGCCCCTAGGTTTGTTGGCCCCTTTGATGTTTTGGAGGTGGTGAATCCAGTTGCTTACAGGCTTGCTCTACCACCAGCTCTATCCCGGATACATAATGTATTTCATGTCTCAGTACTTAAGCCTTACCATCCAGATATTGCTCATATCCTTGATTGGCGTGCATTGCAGGTTTAGGACCTAGGGGTGATACAGGTGGAGCCCGTCAGGATCCTGGAAGAGCGCAACGTTAAGTTGCGAAATAGGGACATTATGTAGTATAGGGTCCAGTGGGACCAGTATTCGGTGGATAATGCCACCTGGGAGAATGCTGAGGATATAGATAGTCTTTCCTCATTTGAGATCTTAGCATACTCTTATTTTCTTTCATGTAGAGACTTACGATATACTGGTATCTCAATTTTGTTGTGTAACTTGCTTTTAGACATCGAGACGATGTCTCTTCCAAGTGGGGAAGGATGTCACGTCTCAGACTTTGATGTTGTTTTGTCCATGGCTTTGTGTGGATTTATTATATGAATGATGGTGTGTGTTAGAGTAATATGATATAATACAATGCTTTGGTGTGTGGAAATGTGAAAAAATATTTACTTTTGAAATTGTGAACGCATTTTATTTTAAAATATGCAAGATAGAACAAAATAGAAGTATTGATTTAATTATTGTTTGATTTATATCTCTATATCGGTTACTAATACAATTTCGTTGTTGCACGCCTGAGTGCACTTGAGTTGCAGGTGGTCGAAGACCAAGAGTGTGATTGAGGAAAGAAGGCTAGCTTCCCGATAGGGTAAAAGAGGAAGAACTCTCGGTCACACACACAACACCTAAAAATCATATAGTTGCATTTAGGCAATGTCTGTTTCAATTTGATTGTTTTGAATTACTTACAAAATAGGTAATAAATGGTTTGAATAAATAAATAATAAAAATAATAACATAAATATAAATTAATTATCAATTGTAGTTTTGAAAAGATTATGATTTTTCTATTAAATCTATCCCACTTTCTGTGCAAATAATTGAAAATCTTTTTATTAAATTTTATCTATTTATGAAATTGAAATAAAGTGGAAATATTTTATTTGCATATGTTTTAAACCAAAGTCCAAAATTAGGAGAGAGGAAACTAATATTAAATAGAAAAACAGTCCCGAGAAAATTGGGTTCTGGGAAATTCTTCTTAAAACCAACAATGTTCTCGGCAAGTGGCTATCTCTTTATTTTTGCATGTAATATTTGCCAAGAAAATTATCCATCTGTCAATTTGAAAGGGGTCTGCATGACTCTCGGAAGAAGGGAATAAGGCTTTAAGGTGGAGAGAAGAGAAGCTTATTCAGAAAATAACCAGGGGCTCAGGGAGAAGGAGACTGAATGAAATTCTGGACATCTGCAACTGGAATAATTTGCCAGGTTTTTCCATTCTTTTCTTTTAAACCAGTTTGAATTTTAGTATGAAATTGGAGAATTTGTATGCAAGATTTTATGAAAATGATTACAAATGCCTGAGAAAATGTCTTCAAGTTTTATTTTTAAATCTGGGGAAAAACCTTCTCTTCATTTGTTTACATTGTTGAGAAAATACCCAATTTCTTTCTTCCAGAACAGGGTTTTATTCTTTTGCAATCTGCATTTCATGAAACTGCCCTCATTTGCTATTCTTTTGTACAGAAAATTGTGAGAGAAAAGATATGAAATTATATATATATACAAGAATTTGCATTCCTGTGCATATATATATATACTCAAAATTTCGCATAAAAACTTTTACCAGACATTATTTCAAAATTCTTTTGAAATGAATTTAATTACAGTTGAATGTTGGGCGAATTCTTTTAAGAATTTGTTTTTAATGTATGGGGAAGGGATTTTAATCCCCAACCCTTCCCAAAGGAAGGGACGACACTGTGGGGAGGCTCGCGCCCTCCACAGGCCGCGGCCTCCTCACAGCCCGCGCCCTCCCCATGGGAGAGGCAAGGCCTCCCAGCACCCTTTGGGGTGCTTATCATCTGTATAGAACCCTATATAATGCTCTTTTCTATGTGCACGACCATAAAACGTGAAAACAATTATGAAAATCTGTATTTTCTTTAAAACATATATATATATACTAGCTGTATAAATATATATATGTGAACTTACACAGGAAAACCATCTTCAGAATGTGATATATTTCTGACAAATATATATAAACATCTCAGTATCTTTGAAGCTGGAAATATGAAAATGTACCTCTTGGAATCATGCAAATTGGTGATCTTCTTTTGGTCACATTGTCTTATGCTTACATACAGATGTAGATTTCTGAATATTAGCATACAATAGAAAACTCAAATGCAAATTTGCAAACCTCTGTTTTTCTGAAAGAATTATCCTGTTTCTGTATATTATTTTTAACCAGAAACCTGTAGCAAATTGGGAATTCCACTTTCAAATCAGCTTGAACTTTGAAGATATAGAAATATACATAAATCTGAGAACACTGTTTTATACAGAAAATTATTACCTCTACTTGTGTTCATACACTGAAAGTATCATGAAGTACATACATTTTTTTCATTTGAAAAACCAAACTTGAACAAGAACATTCAAGAGAGTAACTTGAAGTGAAAACAGATTTCTTTACTAAACAAGAGAAAATTTACTGAGAAAAGAGCAGATTTTATTTTAATACTGAAACTTTACAACCTATTCTTTTGTTCAACATGATAAAATGGAACTCAAAAGATGTTTTGAAACTCTCATTTGAAACCTAAGTATGCATGGAAATCAGTTTGAAAAATATTTTTATGAATGTGGATAAATGAAGAAAATTCTTTTAGAATCAATGAAATGCATGAAGCATATATGGAAAATGCACAACTTTTTATTTTTGCACTTTATTATACTGTATTTTGGTAACTTCCGGGATAGGATGCCGAAGGTGGATCCACAGAGACGGTAGTTTTACCTTTTCTGAAACTACCACTTGTTTTTATTTATGCTTGGCCAAGCACTTGTACCATTGAAATAGATGGATTTGTTTTAAAAGCCTAGAAATATATGTATTTTGGTCTCTGCCACCTCCTGTTGCAAGAAATATGTTTTCTCATATTAGAAATGCATATAGGCACCAGGCATGCATTGAGAGTTCCCTCCTGTTTTATTGTGTCAGGTTGCTAGGCTCCTTATGCAGGGCCGGGGATTCCTTCAAGTTAGGAAGGAACCCGGGGAAGTCTTGTACTTCGTGGTTGGGCGGAAAAGGCGCCTGAATCACACTCTTGGCCCCAGCTCGCAAGAAGACCGATGGTGTCACGGCAGTTGGAGGATCAGAGTTTTTATTTTTACTATTTATGTACTTGAGTATCCTACTGGAATGGCTTGTGAAGCCCATTGTAAATGTAATTGTATTTGGCATTTGTTACTGCAACATTGAAATAGATGTGTTATTAAGATTTTGATATAACATTGATACAAATTTATTTATTGAAGTTATTGGTCTCACACAAATGTGAATATTTATTGATTTATTGATCTCTTTAGAGTATGGGTGAATATATGTGAAAATGCATTGATATATTTGGCCATGTGCATAATCATGATGAAACGCAAATGTTGTATTTTATATACAGAAAATGTAATTTGTTTTTAATTCTTTTACATTGAGTTTATTTTGAAAACTCTTATTAATGGCATAATTTTTAAAGTAAACTTTTGAAACGGATTGAACAATTTAAAATGTTTTTGCTTATCTCCCAAGCATTACAGTGGAGGACATGAAAGAGACATGTAAGACTTTCAAATTTAAAATTGTGAAATCAATGTTGAGTGGGACATGAAAGAGCTATGTAAAACTTATTAAATATTTTGTTGGATGTACATTTCAACTTGTCTTTTGAATTCAAACTTGAGGGAATATTCCTCAAAGATGCCATATCGATGGAAAATTCTGATTTTATAAATGAATTAAAATGATTTATGGGTGCAAGTGGGAAAAGCTAAAGATGTGATGGGTGGTTAGATTAGTTTAATCAGAATTAGATTAGCCTAGATGATGATTAGTTGATTTTAACCGATTTGACTTGATTTATTTGATTTATTTAAATCAAGAGGGAGAAATATGACTTTTGAGATTTAATTAAATAAAGTCTTGATTTATTTAATCAAAGGGGGGATGATAGGCTTAAATTAAATAAAGTTAATTTATTCAATTTAAGTGGATAATCCTTAGAGATTAAATGAACCTGATTTGCATAGTGCTAATTTTGCATGTCTACACTTTCCAATCTTTAATAAGATATCAAACTTTGTTTTAGTATTAGGGTAAATAGGAAATTAGGCATCGACAACAACACTATTTACTATTAATGTGCAAGAACCGTTGATTTAAAGAACTAGAACCATTACATGTGGAGGCAAAGAGATGCTCTAGGAAGATTTATCTCATTACATGAAGCATTTGAAGACACTACTAGATAGAGTGAACAAATTGAGGGAATCAACAAAGAATCATCCCATACACTAGTACCTACACCAATTACAGATGAGACTTCCAAAATACATCTTGATATCATGGTTGAAGAAGCCTTGGAAAACCCAAGAGAGCATGTGACATTTGAATTCCCACTAACCAATCAGGAAAGGGCTACTACTCTTAAAATATACCTCGTTCAGCACTAACCATTTTCTATGGATTGGTTACAAAGATCCAAACACCTTTCTCTTTGAGTTTGATGTACTATATTGGAGCTATGACTATACTACAAATGCTCACTAGTTTAAATTATTCCCAACCATGCTAAAGGATGATGCATTGTGTTGGTTAATGGGGTTGGGAAGGAATTTTGTTCCCAGCTAGGAGACAATGAAGACAAAAGTTCTAGAAAATTATTAGGATTACTGCAAAGGTGTAGATAGAAAGAGGCATGACATCTTTAGAGAGAAGATGAGTCATTGGAAGATTATGTTGAGCAATTTCTTGCCTCAAGCAATCTCATCAAAGTAGACTCTCTCCTAAGTCCTTAAAATTGGTATTTTAAGGCGATTCCATGAAGATTTTATGGACACTCTAAATCTCATAGGAGCAAGGGACATCTCTCAATTGCCCCTTAATGATATTTGTATAAAAAAAAAAAGTAGCAATTGAGACATCTACAATAGAAGCCAAATAAAGTTTCAATCTCAAAACTATAATACTTTAGGGAATATATCTCTTTGTAATGGCAAACTCCCCCATTTGAATCAATGGCTTAAGCCTAACTCATCCCTCTACAACATTTGCATAAAACTCTATGTAACTATATTTGCCTCTCTACTTTGCATTTCCAACCATTTACATTATCCAAATATAACTCTTTAGTTGCTTTTGTCTCACTACCTAGAGCTACTACAAGACTAAATAATCATTTTCCCAATTTCTCATGTTGTACCTATTTCTTGAATAGGGGATATGGTCTCTACGTACACATGTCTAAAACAGTTTGAAGTTTTACATATGCACTATTCTTCAAGTGTTATTATTGAATATGAAATACTAAACAAATTATACCATGTGCCCTTTGAAAAATAAGCATCCACAATCTTTTCCCATGCTATTATATTGGCAAAGAGAATGTGAGCAAAGACTTAATTTTGGCTTGGCTCTACTAGTTTTACATAGGGCATGATTTAGAGTATCATAAGTTGTTTCCTTAGGGATTATAACCTATTGAACCATTGTGTCAAATCACTTGAGTGTTTGTATGTGTTTTAACATTTGTTTATTAACTATTCTATCAAATAGTTAATGTGCCTTGTCTCTATTTTTACAATTTTGCATACAACTTTACAGGGGCTTTTACAAATACAATATTTGAAAATTTTCCATTATCCTCTTTGTTTTGATGGATGGCATACCTTGTTCCAAAGCTCCCACTTTGCTACAAGCATGGAGGAAACTGGGAAAGGTAAATTGATCAAGTTAGGAACTTGTTGGTTGAATATGATGGAACAATAATCCATTCCATGGTATTGTCTCATTCTTTCATGTGGCCAACACTTTACAAGCACTCAACCAAAGTCTTGTCAGTTCACCATCCAATTTGTTTTGATTGATGTTTATACCCTATTCCCACATTGCCACTTTGGCATAGGTTGTGAGAGGATATTAATAAAGGCTTGGAAACAGGGCTTTATAGTCACTAACAACATTTACTTGAAAGTTTCTAACACTCTCTATAAATCTATTCTAAGTGTAATATGAAATCAACACATTCCATGAGATGACATTTCTTTGTGGTCTTTTGCCAACAACTCACATGCTTGTCTTTGCTTCCACATTTTGTATACATGGCTACCCTGCTATAGAGCAAAGGCATGGACAACACAGAGTCGTGGAATTTTTCTTACACATGTTTGTTGCACATGGTGAAAAAGATCTACAAATCCATTTTGTGCATATCCTCCAATCTTGGTGTTCATGAGGTTGCAACTCTTGGAGATGTTAGTGTTTTTGTAGAGAGTGTAGTTTGGCATGTAGTTTACCAAAAAAAAAGTACGCATATGGAGGCAAAGTTTCATACAAAATTTTCGCTTGTGCAAGGAAATGAGGGTCAAGGAGCTATTTTGTTTTGGACTTTGCCATTTTCTTTTTGTAGACTCACCAAAACTACATTTCTTCAAATCACATTAAGGTGAATGTTTAAAAGTGAAAATTGACATTTGGTATATGCATCTAATTTTTGCATCTAATTTTTTAAATGTACTTGACTTTTAAGCTTTCATCAATCTATAATTTGTGATTTGTTATCACATCAGTTAATTTTAAGTTTTTTATTGACAGTTCTATACTAACACTAATGAATGTCTGAGTGGATGTAAATTAAATGTCATGATTTCGCATTATCCTCAATTTGATAATTTAATTGACTACATAATTAATTTTTTGTTGATTTTAATGATGTTGGACTATGAACTTATGGACCATATTTAAATTGTAAAGTGTAAATTATGACTTTTGAGAGACAAAGTATATTTAAACCAGGTGACTCCACTTATTTATGCACCATTTAACTTTAAATTGGTGAAAATGAGTATAAATATATTATGAAAACCCCCTTAGAAACCTATTATTAACTTTCCAAGCCATTGAACAACTTTGTGAAACTGTGAGCTATGCGGAATAAAGATGCTAGAAAGTACTTGAGATGATATAGTTATCAAATTGTATCAAACCCCCTATATTCTTGTCATTGAGATCTAATCTTGAACACTTAACCACCTTCATAAATTAGGTTGATGGAGAAGTTGTGACACATCAAGGAGATTGAACTTGACTACAAGCCACTTATGATGACTTTGGCTTGTTAAGCAATTCAATATCACAAAATGATTATGAACAATTGTGACCAAGACTTGATTGCATAAGCCTTAATGTTTTTTACTTAGTCAAGTTAAGGTATGACAAAGAAACTTCACTTGTAACTTAGAATACTAATAAAACATTTAAGAGATCAAATCAATAATGAATGTCATTTTGATGACCGTGAAACTTTTTAATATTGTCAAGGTCAAAAACAAGGATAACAAGTAGGCACATTTTAATATTTCCATTTTGTAGGGTTTCTTTTAAAGTTTATTTGTAGATGAATTATGGAAAAAACTATACATTTCCAATATTTAGACCTAATCAAAGAAGTGAAGATGAGCTTAACAACCTTTTAGAGCACAAGACAAGGCACCTTCTATACCTATCTAGCACCATTATCCTACAAGACAATATCACCACTTATAATGTCCATAGCCAATATACATAAGTTTCAAACTCCAAATTTGACATACAATCTTATTTAGTCTTCCAAGCCTTATACAAGTCATCATATTCAATTTTTGTTGTGTGATTGAGTACATTATTCTATTTTCTATCTCCTTCCATTTACTTAAGCCACTAGGTTTTTATCTCTATGTGTCATTCATTCATTTATTTATTTGTTTATCTCTATTGTACATCTTCATAATTGAATTTTTAAATATCAAGTAGACTAGTTATCAACCCAACCTTGCATCCCTAGAACTTCCTCTATAAGACATGGACATGAAAACATAGTGAGTGCATCCCTAAAGTACATGAAAGAATACAAATGTTTAAAGTAGTAAAAATTAAAATTGCATGCCCAAATTTATTGGGATAATTTGCAAAATGAGAGAATACAAGATTAAATGTGGCCTAAAATGTTGAAGCACATGGGAGAAAAAATATTCCCATTAAGTTACCAAAAAAATAGTTTTTCGAGTTCAATAAACTTTTGCAAAGGATTTTATCTATGCATGATCAAAGAAAAGGATTTATGAGCCTTCAATCTAAAGTAATTTAAAAGACAAATTGCTTGGAGCTTTTGTGATGTACCATTTTATTCCTGAAAAATTCCATTCCTTAAATGTTAGCATTGAATATCAACACCCAAGCACTAACAATTATTAATAGCTTTTTTCTTTGTTCAAGCCGACCCAGTTAAGACCATCAACAATGGAATAAAGGGGGCCGACCTAGGAATGGAATAATATAAATTAAATGGCAATGATGGGACCAATTTAGAATAATTAAAGATATTTATAAGAAGCAACAATGATGTATTTAAAATGTAGTGATTATCTTTGATAATAGGAAGCGATTTAATGAAGGAAACAATTAAGACTTTGTGAAGAGGTAGTGATTCAATTAAATTAGTTTTAAAAGAAAAATCCTTCCTTAACAAAAGGATGTGTACATTCAAAGGTTATGACTATTCTAAGGGATGTTTCTTCTCACAAAGAGGCATAAGGAAGATATAAATGCACAGGGTAACAAAGGAAGATTTTAAAAAGGAGGATACATGAATAGAAAAATGAGAACAAAAATACAATGAATATTTCTGAGTATAGCCCAAGTTATATTAATATATTATAATCAAATCGAAGAGATCATAAATAAAATCTGCATTCAGAAAGCAGTGGCTATTGGTATAATTAGTGATTGTTATACATTTAATAAATAATGTTTGATAGGCATACAAGTATATGTAAAGTTACTTCCATAATGGCTAATATGCAATAAGGGGCAAGCGGTGTCTTTTGAATATTAAAAACGGATCGAACAAGGTAATTGGAGCTAATCAAACATAATTATCTACACTTAGCAGACAAGGGAAAAAGTCAACATTTGTTAATATATTTGCATCTTAGAATATAGCAGTCTTATATTTTAGCAAGTATTGTGGTATGCACTATTATGATTATTGTGAACATTGATGATATGTTTATTAATGTATAATCTCTTATGAATCTAGATATGTTTATTAATGTAATTGTTGGTCAAACTAGATTCCTATTAGTTATTAAATTGCTCATTCCCAATAAGCAACCGTGTGGAGGAGTGGGGAAATATAAGGAGGAGAAAATACTAGATTTCCTTCTAAGTACACACCACCGCATGGTGGATGCTTGCATGTCTGCCACTTGTGGGCCAAGGGGGTGAATGTCTACCCTTGGACTTAGATAGGAGAATCTACAGGCACCTCATTGTAGCTTTCCCTCCAATTTCTATATGGGTTGGTTGTTGAGATGGATTTAAGGAGACTCAATCATAAGAAGGATGGATAAGGTAGCATGGATAGGGAAGAAAAATGCAAGTTTTATCCACTAAGCACACCACCCTGGATGCCCCTGTGTCTGCCACTTGTCGGTCAAGAGGGATGGTATATCCGCTCTTGGGATTAGCATGAGGATAGCTTTGGGTTCCTCGTCATGTTTCTCATCCAAGTCCTATTATGGCTAATCTTCTATCATGCACTATAGATATTTAGTTTATATAGATTTGAGATAGTTATGTATTTTACATGGTTTAAATAGATAAGACATTTATTATATATATATTGATCATATGAATTATATTTCCAATATTATCTAATAAGATTGCAAAACCTAAACCAAGATTTATCTTGCTTAAAGCCTTTAATTGGTAAGTTATAACTCTAACTACATTTAACTTGTGATTCTAGGGCAAGACTTAGGGTAATCCCAGGAAGGGGACATTACAACTTCAATAATATGTTCTTTAAATTAAGGAGGGTTTAAGAAGGAGAAAGAGGAAAGTGGTCAAAGACCACAAGAATAGAGTGGAGAGAACCAACTCATAATAACCCAAAGGCAACTTGTAAATCTTCGCTAAGACAAGATTCTACCAAGTAATCAAAAGAATTGAAATGGTGCAAAATTTACATCTCTCTATATCTAAAGAATTTCACAAATCATGACATGCATTTAACATTGGTTCACATCAAAATGAGATGTTATGTGACATAATGTTGATGGCTTCTTGACATCATCTATTGAAAATGCAACAGTAATTTAATAAACAAAAATATATGATAAGAAAATACTTATGAGGTGCACCAAGAGAACGTGAAGCCATCAAAGAATAGTGATTAGAATAAAACTATTCCAAAAAGTCCTTGATTAGCATTGACAAGAATAGTTACCTACCATCAAATCCAAGAGCTCGTGAATCAAAGAAATAATCATTTGCAGCCAATGCTATCATGGAAATTATCTCTTGTTGAGATGATTCAGGGAAAAATGGGATATAGGCTCTCCAATTGATTATTTAGTACTCGATCTTTGATGAATTATATCAAAAGTGTTATTTATTGGATATGAAAAGATCTACTCATCAAACCATGGGCATATCGTACAATACTAATGATAATGACTATAAATTTAGAGTTTCATATTTTATTTGGATTGGGAGAACTATGCAAAGCATACATCTTTGAAACATGGGACAGGCAATAACTGTTGGATTTAAGGGTTATGTGTCCTTGTCCAAATTAAAATCAGTTGGACAAATTTTAAGGAATGTTGGCTTCCCATAAAACAAATCAGTTACCAGGAAAATTAGAATAAGAAGTTAGATAGGAAAGATAGGGAAATATAACTAGAACTGTTTTCCTTACATCAAAATGTACTTGAGAATTAATATTTTTCTGATTTATTAAGAGAAAAGAGTTCATCTGTATAGTACTATTTTTTTTTCAAATTAAAATATGTTTAATTTAGACTTCATGTTCTTCCATTCTAAAATCTTATTATATGTTCTGAGTTGTAAATTATTACTGTATGACATGAGTACGGACAGGGGATTGCTAGGGCTGCATCAGCTGCATTTGTCACTTACAAATGGAATATAGTATATAAACGATAGACTTAATTGAGATCCGAGAATTACTAATTAAAAATGAAAGACACTTAAATCATAATAATCTTGAAACCCTTGAAATATAAGCAAACTGAATTCGTAATCATCATGAAGCAAGATGTCACACGGTACATCAAAGAGCAATCTTTCCAGTATCACAACTTGGCATATGTCGAGCATAGTGGAATGAATCAGAGACCTCTATGTGAGTAGGTAAAAGTAATCCCTTGTGCATATTTTCTGGCTGAAATGTTTACTGAAGCTATAAGATTTTCTTTTAATTATCTACCTACTTCAAGGAGAGATTACAGGGAAGAACCAATTAGCAAAAGGTATGAATTTATGCAGTAAAAAACAAACTTCAAAGAAAGATAACCATTTCCATTTTAGCCCAAGAGCTAATGTCTGATTGGTGGTCAACCAAGATTTAGTTCATCGGTAGAAAGGTTAAAACTTAAGAAAACATAAAACCTCATGATAAAAATGGAGAGCTGTTAAACTTGTGCTTGCTATTAGAACATTGCTGTTTATTATGAGTTATAGATTAAAACTATTTGTTCTAAGGTGAGCAAGTCAGGGGAATGCATGGGCTGAATGGCCGAGATTCACCACATACAAAATACTAAGGAATCCAGCCATTTCCATATTATCTAAAGTGGCAGTATTTGCTAAGGACGGCTAAGGAAGACAACACACAACAATTTCATTTTAATCAACGGTCAATTAAATCTATTAAAAGCAATGAATCTAAATTCTCAAAAAAAAAAATGTTAGGTTGATGAAGTGCTTTAATTTCAATCAACTGTTAACTATGTTCTTCAAAAAGAGGTCTCTACCTGTTGGTTAACATAATGTTTGGTGTTGGCTTGTTCTGCAGATATAAAATATTTGATAATCAGGCTTATAGAATACAACATGCAATGGAATAACCTATCTGGATATTCTTCACATTTTCCCCTATCCCTTCCACTGTAAAACTATTGCATATATCTCTCCCTCAATTATTCCTTTTATAAATACAAGAACATAATCAATCGAAAAGGGAAAAAGAAATCCAAATACCTTCATTCTGTCAGATTTGACTCCCATTCTCTTAACACTCATTGATGTTTTACCTTGACATAGATATTTCTTATCTTACTTCAGACAATATGCAGAGCCCTAAGAATGACAGAACTGAAACTCCCTGCACCACCACAACAACAATCGCAAGAAATCAGTATATCATAAATAATATAGTATCAAAACTAATAAAAAAGTATTCCTAACTGCATTCTTAAATGGTGTTTAACACATTTGAACCAATAAAATCCTTAGCAGGAAATGTAGTACTCAAAATTCACATTAAAGAAAAATGAACGAACTGTACTCCAGACCTAAAATAAAACGATTTGAAAAATAAATGGGCTTCCGAAAACTTATAAGGCAAATCCATTTCTAACCGTTTAAAATGGACGACCAAATCGTATTTCTGAAGTACTGAAGCATGATCGTATATACCCATAAAGAGGAGAGGAATCTAGCCGTAGACATTTTTAAATTTGAATTGGGGAAACAAAAGAAGAGGTCTTGCATAGAGAGCTATGCCAGGTGGAGGCAACTGCTGGCTAATCAAAGGCAAGGTTTAAAATAGACCTACTTTCCATAAGACAAATCTACATAAGTATGAAATCATGTATCTTAAAAAGTCAATACCAAACCAGTCATAAATAGAAATCCATTATCACATGCTTTAAAGGTCATCTCCAACCCCTCTCACTCCCCTCCCCATGCTTTAAAGGTACATCGCCAACCAATACCCGTATCGCAAGGGTGAATATTTCAATAAAAATCCAAGTATGAACACACATCTAGGCACACATATGAGCTAATGGTTTCTAGTGTCCCACTTTAATGGTTTCTTAAAAGAATATATCTAATACTGTTCTAATCATTATATTTGCTTTGATTATTCGTAAGAATTACAACCTTCCAAAGTTTCAGCCAAATTTCTAATAAGATCATCTCGTTTCATATAAGTGAAGTAATAGTAGTAATTTTCTCTAATTAGAAGGAATATGGTCTATACATATTTTTCTAACTATAAAGAATATGGTCTAGTGGTAGTAATAGTAGCTACAAGAAGATTAAATAGGCTTTTTTACGACTTATCATATCGTCATACATATTTCATACACATGAACATAGATGTCATCTAAAAGAGTTTGAAGTTTTGGATATGCACTATCTCCAACTATTACATTATTCAATATAAAATATTGAACAAATTAGACCCTGTCCCATTTGGAAAATAAGCATCCAAAATCCTTTCCCATGTTCTAAAACATTTATTTTGGTATTGGTAAAGAGATGCGAGCAAAGACTAAATTTTGGCTTTACTCTACCAATTTTATATTGGCCATGAGTTAAGAGTATAATAAGTGACTGCCTCAGAGCTTATAGTCCTCTGAACCATCTTGTCAAAGCACTTGAGGTGTTTCATGTGATGACATTTCTTTATGCCATTCTGTTAAACAGGCATGCCTTGTCTCTGTTTTCATAATTTTGCACACAAGTTTACTAGGGCAGTTGCAAATACATGTGACAAAGTTCCATTATCCTCTTTGTTTCTATGAATGTTATACCTTGTTCCAAAGCTTTATCCTCTTTGTTTCGATGGATGGTATACCTTGTTCCAAAGCTCCCATTTTGCTACAGGCATGGAGGAAGCTGGGAAAGGTAAATTGATCTAACTTATGAACTTGTTGGTCGAATATGGTGTGGAACAATAATCCATTCCATGTGGCCAACGCCACATGGAAATTGTGTCATTTTTTCATGTGGCTAACGCTTTACAGGCACTCACCAAAGTATTGTCACGGCATTACAGTTCACCATTCACTTCGTTTTGATTGATGTTTATACCATATTCCCACATTGCCATTTTGGCACAGGTTGTGAGATGATGCCTGTAGAGGCTTGTAAACAGGGCTTAATAGCCACCAACAACATTTGCTTGAAAGTTTTTAATGCCCTCTCTGCAAATCTATTCTAAATGTAGCATGCAATCGGCACATTACATGAGATGACATTTCTTTGTGGTGTTTCGCCAACAGCTCATATGCTTGTCTCTGCTTCCACTTTTTGTATACATGGCTACCCTGTTATAGAGTGAAGGAATGGACAACACAGATAGAATCATGGAATTTTGCTTTACACATGAAAAGATCTACTCATGAAACCATGGGCATATTGTACAATACTATTGATAAAAAATATTAATTTAGAGTTTCATAATTTATTTGGATTGGAGAACAATGCAAAGCATACATCTTTGGGACATGGGGCAGGCCCATAACTGTTGGATTTAAAGGTTATGTATGATAAAAAAATATTAATTTAGAGTTTCATATTTTATTTGGATTGGAGAACAATGCAAAGCATACATCTTTGGGACATGGAACAGGCCCATAACTGTTGGATTTATGGGTTATGTATCATTGCCCAAATTAAAATTAGTTGGGAAATTTGAGAAATATTGACTTCCCACAAAACAAATCAGTTAGAAGAGGGAAAATTAGAAAAAGAAGTTAGATAGGAAGGGTAGAAAAATATAATTGGAACTGTTTTCCTTGTATCAAAATATACTTGTGCTTTATCAAGAGAAAAGAGTTCATCTGTATGATACTGTTCGAATTTAAAAATATGTTAAATTTAGACTTAATGGTCTTCCATCTGAAAAGTTTATTATATGTTGTGAGTTGTAAATTATTACTGTACGACCTGAGTAAGGACGGAGGATTGCTCCGGCTGCATCAACAGCATGTGTCACTTACAAATGGATTACAGTTTACAAACAATAGACTTAACTGATATCCGACTATTACTAATTAAAAATGAAAGACACTTAAATCATAATAATCTTGAAACCTTTGACATATAAGCAAAATGAGTTTGATGTCACACGGTACACCAAAGAGCAATTTTTCCAGTATCATAACTTGGCTTATGTTGGGCATGGTGGAATAAATCAGAGACCTCTACGTGGGTAGCTAGAAGTAATCCCTTGTGCATATCTTTTGATAGAAATGGAGACAAGTTATACAATTTTTTTTGAAGCATCTACCTACTTAAAGAAGAGTTTACAGGGAAGAACCAATTAGCAATAGATATGAATTTATGCGGTAAAAACAAACTTCAAAGAAAAATAGCGATTTCCATTTTAGCCCAAGAGATAATGTCTGACTGGTAGTCAACCAAGATTTAGTTCGTTAGTAGAAAGGTTAAAACTTAAGATAAAACAAAACTTTATGATAAAAATGGAGAGCTGTTAAACTTGGGCTTGCTATTGGAACATTGCTGTTTATTTTGAGTTACAGATTAAAACTATTTGTTCTAATGTGAGCAAGTCGGGGGAATGGATGGGCTGAATGGTCGACATTCAACATGTACAGGATACTAAGGAATCTATCCATTTCCATATCATCTAAAGTGGCAGTATTTGATTTTAACTTAATATGCTTCCTTGCTAAGGAAGGCTAAGGAAGACAACAAACAACAATTTCGTTTTAACCAACGGTCAATCAAATCTTTCAATATTCTTTAAATAAAAAGCAATGAACCTAAGTTCTGAAAAAACATATATATATTAGGTCGATGAAGCGCTTTAGTTTCAATCAACTCTTAACTCTCTTCTTCAAAAAGAGGTCTGTACCTGTTGGTTGACGTAATGTTTGGGGTTGGCATGTTTTGCATATATAAAAGGCTTATAGAATGCATGCAATGGAATAATCTATCTGGATATTCTTCTTATTTCCCTATCCCTTCCCCTGTAAAACTATTGCATATAGCGCTCCCTAAATTATTCTTTTTATAAATACAAAAACATAATCAATCAAAAAGGAAAAAAGAAATCCAAATACCTCCATTCTGTCGGATTTGCCTCCCATTCTCTTAACAGTCATTGATGTTTACCTTGATATAGATATTTCTTATCTTATTTCAGACTCTATGCAGAGCCCTGAGAATGACATAACTGAAACTCCCTGCACCACCGCAACAACAATCGCAAGAAATCAGTATATCATAAATAATGTAGTATCACAACCAATAAAACAGTCTTCCTAACTCCATTCCTAAGAACAACATTCCTAAATGGTGTTTAACACATTTGAACCAATAAAATCCTTACCAAGAAATGAAGTAGCACTCAAAATTCGCATTGAAGGAAAACGAACGACTGTGCTTCAGACCTAAAATAAAACGATTTGAAAAAAATAGTGGGCTTCCAAAAAGTTATAAGGTAAATCCATTGCTAACCGTTGAAATTAGACGACCAAATCGTACTTCTGAAGTACTGAAGCATGATCGTATATACCCATAAAGAGGAGAGGAATCTAGCCGTTGATATTTTTAAATTTGAATTGGGGAAACAAAAGAAGAGGTCTTGCATAGATAGCTATGCCACGTGGAGGCAACGGCTGCCTAATCAAAGGCGAGGTTTAAAATAGACCTACATTCTTTTTATAAGACAAAGTATGAAATCATGTATCTTAAAAAATCAATACCAAACCAGTCATAAATAGAAATCCATTATCACATGCTTTAAAGGTACATCTCCAACCAATACCCGTATCGCAAGGGTGAATATTTCAATATAAATCTAAGTATGAACACACATCTATTCCCACATATGAGTTAATGGCTTCTCATGTTGTCATACATATTTCTTACATAGCGAATATGTTCTCATCTAAAATCTCCAACTATAATATAAAATATTGAACAAATTATACCATGTTCCCTTCGGAAAATAAGCATCCACAATCCTTTACCATGTTCTAAACCATTGAGCAAAGAATGTAAATTCTTGGCTTTACTCGACCAATTTTATATTCGCCATGAGTTAGATTATAATAAGTGACTATCTCAGGGCTTGTAGCCCTCTGAACCATCTTGTCAAAGCACTTGAGGTGTTTCATGTGATAGACATTTCTTTATGGCATTCCGTCAAACAGTTAACATACCTTATCTCTGTTTTCACAATTTTGCATACAGGTTTACTAGGGCAGTTGCAAATGCATCTGACAAAGTTCCATTATCCTCTCTCTGTTTCGATGAACGTTATACCTTGTTCCAAAGCTTTATCCTCTTTGTTTCGATGGATGGTATACCTTGTTCCAAAGCTCCCACTTTGTTACAGGCATGGAAGAAGCTGGGAAAGGTAAATTGATCATGTTAGGAATTTGTTGGTCGCATATGGTGGAATAATGTGAGTGCCTTATAAGAATATCTTATGCACGCTACAATAATCCATTCCATCATACTATCTCATCTTTCATGTCACCATCCACATTGTTTTAATCAATGTTTATACCCTGTTCCCACGGTGCCGTTTTGGGGTAGGTCATGAGAGAATGCTGGTAAAGGCTTGGGAACATGGCTTTATAGACGCCAGCAACATTTGTGTGAAAGTTTCCAACACCCTCTGCAAATCTCTGCTGAATGTAACATGCAATCAGCAAATTACATGAGATGACATTTCTTTGTGATGTTTCGCCAATAGCTCACATGTTTGTCTCTGCTTCCACATTTTGTATACATGGCTAGCCTGTTCTAGAGCGATGAAATGGACGACCCAGATAAAGTCATGGAATTTTTGCTTTACATATGTTTGTTGCATATGGTGAAACAGTGTTGCTGCGTAGGATTAACCTTTTCAACAAATCCATTTTGTGATATCATACAATCTTGGTGTTGATGCTTGTGTTTTTTTGCAGGGAGTGGAGTTAGCCAAAATGTTCAGGAATGGAGGCAAAGTTCGCAAGGAAAGGAGAATTTGGAGCTGTTTTGTTTTGGACTTTTCCTTATGTTCCCATTCGTTCCATTTTTCTGCCTTTATAAAGGGTTTTTAAAATATTTTCACTTTTTGCTTCATTACCTTGCGAGAAAGCGAGATTTGGAAGGACCAAAGAACTTATAGCCATTTTTCTTTTTTCGACTTGCCAAGATTGCAATTCTACAAATTACATCAAGGAGAACATTTAAAACTGAAAATCTTTTTCAATTAACTTCACTTCTTATTTTAAATTTGATGCAAACATTAATGAATGTTGAATGGATATATATTAAATATTATGACTTTATATTATCAATTTGATAATTTAATTGACCACATTATCAAAATTTTGTTGATTTTAATGAAGTTTTACTTGGAATGAACTTGCAACTATGTTTAAATTGTAAAATGTAAATAATGACTTTTAAGAGGCAAACTACATTTAAATCATGTGACTCCACTTATTTATGCACCATTTGACTTTAAATTGGTGAAAATGAGTTAAAATATCACTACTAACTAATTATTAAACTTTCTAGGAAGCATGTACATTATGTGATAGTTCACGACTATGTGTTGAAAATGTAAATTAATACTTGCGATGCAATTGTGACTACATTTGAAAACTTAATATATTATGAAAGTGACATGTTCAAACCTTGAAGAAACCCTTTAGAAACCTATTATTAACTTTCCAAGCCATTTTACAACTTTGTGAAACTAAGAGCTATGATGGAATAAATATGCTGGAAAGTAATTGAGATGATAGACTTATCAAATTGTATCAAAACCCTATACTCTTACCACTAAGATATAATCTTGAACACTTAACCACCTTCATAATTTAGTTTGATTGGGAAGTTACAACACATTGAGGAGATTGGACTTTACTACTTGAGCCACTTATACAACCAACAATTGATGACTTTGGCTTGATAAGAAATTGAACACTTCAAAATGATTATGAACAATTGTGACCAAGATTTAATGATTTAAGCATTAATTCATTTTACTTAGTCAAATTAAGGTATGACAAAGAAACTTCACATGCAACTTGGAATACTAATAAAACATTCAAGAGATCAACTCAATAATGCATGCATTTTTCATGAATGTGAATTTAAAAAATTTTCAAGGTCAAAAACAAGGATAACAAGGAGGTACACTTTAACATTTCTATTAATAGGTTTTCTTGTCAAGTTTATTTGTAGATGAATTATGAAAAATCTTTTTCATTTCCAATATTTGGACCTAACCAAAGAAGTGAAGGGGGGCTTAGATTTATTTTGGATCACTATACAAAGGTACCACTATACCTATCTAGCACCTATCCTACAAGACAATCCCACCACTTATATGCACCTAGCCAAGATACAGAAGTTTGAAATTCCAAATTTGACATACATTGTTAATTAGTCTTCATAGCGATATACAAGTCATTATATTCATTTTTGTTGGGTGATTGAGTTCACTTTATTCTATATTCTTTCTCCTTCCACAAACTTAAGACTCTTGGTTTTTATATTTATTTGTCTATCTATATGTGTCATTGGTGCTCCATTCTAATTATACATCTTGCACACATAACAAGTCATTGGTGCTCCATTCTAATTATTCTATGAAGTTTTGAAGTCATTTGGAGATTATTTACATAGAGGATGTGGGTCTATCCTATTCTTATAGGATATGGGTACTACTTTGTGCATATAGCACCCCTATCTAGATAGAGATGCCTCTCCTAATGCCCCTTTTCTAGAAAAGTGTATATTTAACTCCCAAATTTGAACTAGGACTCCTTAGTCATCTCTTAAACCTATACAACCATTTATATTCACTTTTTAGGTGTATTTTGTTCGTCTACTTCACTATTTTTTTCTTCTACTTCTAGTTTTTATTTGATTAAACTTTCGTTTACAAATTTGTGTTACAAATTATGTCTTTAGTATGATTCCAATCCTAGTTCCTTGATTTTTCTTCCTTTAGATTATATTTAAAATTAATATATTTGAAGGCTTGATTTGTATCTAATTTAGAGTAAGTTTATACAATAGAAATAATTTATTATAAACCTCAATAAACACACGAGATAGTTAATCTAGGTTCTTTTATTTTGTGGACCTAATTTTTTGTGTATTTCCACTTCTAATTTGTGTTTGTATCTCAAAATTACCTCCATTTGACTTTGTTCATCATTCTAGTTCTTTTTTGTTTGAATTCTTGATTTGTATCTAATTTAGAATTATTTTGTATAATAAAAATAATATATCTTAAACCCTAATAAATACACATGATAATTAATTTAGGTTCTTTCATTTGGTGAACTTGATTTTCATGCATTTCCACTTCTAAGTTGTGTGTTGCTCAAAATTACATCCATTTATATTGTGTTCCCTTTCATTCATTTGTGTTTCTACTCCAAATCCCACCCTATATATTTATGTTGGAAATGTTGTCATTGATGTCAAATATGAGAAGACAAATGTTGTCATTGATGTAAAAAGAAATGGATAAGATTATTGGAAAGACTATTTTAAGTAGATTATCCATGTGTAGCAACAAATTTAGAAATGTATGATAGATCTTCAAGAAGATATATGTGTTGACCTTCTACAATGATTTAACAACTAAGCCCTTAAAGTTGTGATTCAGAGATTGGACATTTAATCTAAATAGCTATCTTAATAATTATGAATGTGCATTTACTTGTCAACCTAGGGACGTAGACTTGAAATGGGTCAGCACAGTATGTGCAATAGGAATCCAAAGTAGCCATATTCATTTTGCAGTTAAGAAAGACATAATGTTGAAAGTAAATTGCTTAGAAAGAAGTAACATAAGTGTTGAACATCAACCAACAACTATACTAAGCTAAAATGCATGGCAGAAATGAAAATCTGAGCAAACATATAGGAAACTACTTTGTTTGCTTCCATAGAATGGAATTCTAGTGGCTGCAGGAACAGACAGTTGCCATATTCGTAACTATTTGCACAGAAAAATAATAACTAAGCTAAAATATGGAATGCTCACCAAGTGGGCCCCCTTGGATGAGTATCCCCTAAGAAAAATGCAAACTTAGATGAAATGAAATTATATCTTCATCTTATTTATTAGAAAGAATGAGTACAATAGAGTAGCATAACTGTATTACTAAAAAACTAAGAATGTGAATACAACATCAAATTAATCAACCTTATAAGAAGGAGCATTCAAGTTTTATTTATAGGAGGAAAAACTACTAACTAACTACCTAGCAAGGTGGTCAACTCCAACATATTAGGAGGATGCCACTTTAGGGAAAGGATAGAAAGTGGAAAGGAGGTTATGCATGCATGGAATTTGGTCAAGCCGATTTTCCTTAATGCAGATGTAGTATAACAATAGATCCTATATTCATCAACAAACTATTATGATCATTTACAAGGCAGTTACAATCTTCAATTTGAACTAAGAATCTCCCTCCATTGAGAGTCTTCCCTCCATTGACCTTTATGGAAAATGACCAGCTAGAAGAATCTTCCTCAATTTTGTAGGCTCTAATTATATTTGCATGACAACATTAGTATGCACAACAATTGCATATCTATAACTATCTTAAAGTAACATTCATTAATCCACATGTAAAATTAACATAGATAGTTCATATAGCATGTCATTGTCATTTAAAGGTTACAAAATAAGCTTATGCCCAATGTCTATGGTTTTGAGGAAATAACATGAAAATGTCAACATCCAAGTATCAAGGTCTATGACAACTACAACAAATGGATAATAAACTATCAAAATTGAGCCATAAACTGGACTTAGCACTCCCCCCAACCTAAGGTTTTGTTGGTCCTCTAACAGAGGAAGGGTTGTTCTTTTGCTTAGTCAGTACCCTAAAATTTGCAACTACTAGTTGTCCTACATCAGTTCTTACAGTGTATGAATTAGGGTCCCAATAGAACCTTTTCCTTTTGGCCAACCTATTCCATCTTTGCCTCTCTTCAACTATATCATACTAATAATACATGAAATTTGGCACAAGCCATAATATGATAGGTGGTTGAAAAGTTAATGGAAGCCAAAATTATCCCTTCATCCTTCTAATTTGTATATATCTATCAACTCTTTTGCATGCTGTAACATAGTTTTGTAGAGAGTGAGGCTCAACTTGTTTAAACTTATCAGTCAGATTGTTCCACCTTTGTGATAAATATCCCATTATAGATTTCCCTATGGTTTCTACTACCTTCTCATATTCTTTGTAAATTGCTTCTCTCATAGGAAGGATCCTACTGCTATAGCTTGGTCGGTAAAGAATTTTGTGTCATTCCCTGAAAATGTCTCCTAGGTTTCTAGATTCAACCCTGATGGGCAGTGGAGTGTCAGATTCTATTTGCCTATAAGTCTTGAATTATTGTCCCCAACAAATTTCATTTTGTATCAAGGACATGAATGCCCTTAATTGGAGATCCCCAATATACAACAATGGATTCCAATCATGATCTTGGGACATGACATAATTATGCAAATAGAATTCACATAACAAATTTTTTATTTCAAGAGGAACAATCTAATAAGCCTAAAAAAATTCAAGAGGATTTTCAATGGAAGGATTCAAACCTAAAATGATCCTTGCTAGTTTGAAAGAAAGATTCCTCTCCTTCAAATACAGAGCATAGACCCTTGGAGGAGTCCTACATTCTAATAGCTGAGGTACTAAGGCTGCTACATTGTCCACCTTTTCCTTTAAAGCGGCAATTTGTGTATTCTTCTCTTCAATCTCTTCGTCTCTCTTTTCAATTTCCTCCTTTAGCCTATGTTTCTCCTCTTTCCATTCCTCTTCCCTCCTTTGCATCTCATTCCATAAGTTTGTGGCTACCATGTGCATTGAAAAATTAGAGGACTTATGTATTCTTACCAAAAGAGTTCCTGACATTGATTCTTTCTCTTCATGTGGCCTAAACTCAAGGGATTCTAATTGTTCACCCAATTCTGGTTGTAGGGGTGTTGATTGTTCTCCCAACTCTGGCTACAGGGGTTCTTGTTCTTGTTGCAAGAACTCTTTCTCTTGTTGCAGGATCTCCTTATTCTTCTCATACTCTTGACTCTCAACCTGTTATGTGATGGCAGCAAGCTCTACCAACCTTATATCTGCATATTCCTAAAACATGTCCCTTTCCTCAACGTTCACCTACCCCATTGGGAATTTTGTGTCCTCTTGTGATGTTCCTCGAGGACTAGGGCTTCTCTTAGGAGACACACCAGCGGCTGGCCCAACTGGTCTTGATTTTCTAGGAGGGGTTTCTTGTTTTTCTTTGGTTGCAGGAAGAATAGTGTCAGCCTTATGTTTCTTAGAGCTTGATGCTTTTTTTCTTCCATTTTCTTTTTAGCTTTTCCCTTCCTCATTTCTACTTCTTTCTTTTGTGCCCTAGTTTGAATTAGGGTTCCAAGAGGGACATCATCATTAGAGTCTGAAGAGGAACTATCTTTGTTTGAATTTTCTACCTCAGAAGAACTAATATCTATATTTTTCTCAGCTACAAGAGGGTTTACACTAAGGCATGCACAAGAATTTGAGGCTCCAGGAGTGGCTTCAACAATTTTCAATCTCCTACTAACCCTACAAGATTGAGGCAAAGCCCTAGGTTGCAAATGCTTTGGTCTAAATTGATCAATATTTAAAAATTCCTCCCAAGTCACACATCATGTAGAGATTTTTCTACTAATATTTTGATTAGAAAATGGTGGGAGACAGACTTATCCCTACCTTTTTGTGTTTCAACCGCCATGATTGAAAGGAGATGATATAACATGTTTTGCACATTCATTCTTCTCCCATACCTCATATGATTCATGAGTTTGAAGTGCACAAAATCTAGGTTCAACTGACAACCTTCAAAAGTGATGTACTTCACAATGTGGATAGCTACTTGCTTCCACAACTCAAGAAAAGAGGTTCTCTTTACACCTTGCTTGTCCACATCCAATGGAGGGTCACCAGGTTCAGTAAATTCATCCTTGGTTGACCTTGCATCTCTGGTAGCAGGGTAATGTTCACCATCAATAGGAAACCATGCAACTTTTGCAATCCTCTCTTTAGTAGCTATTACCTCTAACCCTTTCACCATGGCCTTTCCTTCATAATTTTTTGTGCAAATTCCAATGCGACATCTTCATTATAACCATTCAACTTCAGGAAATAATTTAACCATCCACAAGTCCTAAACTCGGCCTGGGAAGGTGGATCCTACATCACTACATCATGAATTGTGGGTTCATTTTGAATTAACTGACCTCCCATCGTTTAGTTCTCTACAATTAAACAAACACTCTACAAAGTTTCCCATCCTACAATCTTAGTCTGAAAGCCCAAATTCCACCTTCCTACAACACTATTGAATTCCCAACACCAATGTAGTATAAACTTTACCTTTTTGGTGACTTAGGATTATAAGAGAGGTAATAAAGGCAATAAGGAGTAAAAAATGAAGGATACAATTGAGAAAAATGGTGGTGGTGTGGTGTCATTCCCACACATGCGAGTCGTCACCTCACTCATAATTCAAATTAGCTCAATTTAAATTTTGCTGACATGGACCAACATGGATTGGCATGTGGACATGTTATACACACTCCCCCCAACCTAAATTTGAGCATGTGTCCTCACATGCGAGGTGGTAATTACGATTTGACAGGGCAGGGGATAATTACATAGTATGGAGAACATCTACATTAATGTACATTAATTAATTAAATGTACTAAAAGATAATTAAGATGCAAAAAATTGATGTGCATGTACTTGAATTCATGGAATATTTGCTGCAAAGAATATTGAGGAAATACCAGTCACCTTTTAAGAAGTCGGTTGAGCAATTAATGGAAGTGGAGATGAAACAAAGTGAAGTGATGGCAGAGTGATGAAGAGAGAGAAAGGTGGAGATGGATGGGCAGATGGGTGGACAAATGAAGAATTGGACTCCCACAAAAGTGGAAGTCTTTATTATGACAATTTATGTACCTTGGTTAGCTAGAAGGAGGGACACTAGGTCTGCTTTCTTTGGCTGCAAGAAGTTTGGGTGTTGCATGCTGAGTGAATTGTTGCATGAATTCCTCCTTGGAAGTTGGTTTGTGATACAACCTGAGGCGATGACCATTGAAAAGCAGCTTAAATCTCATAGGGTCAATGGTAGTGAGTTGAACAACTCCATTGGGAAAGACTTCAACAACCTCATATGGTCCTAGCCACCTTGTCTATAGATTACCAACATTATCCTGATAGCTGGAGTCATAAAGGAGCGCCCAGTCACCTAGTTGGATTTTCTTATCCTTTATGAATTTGTCATGCCACTTTTTCTCTGATTCTACACTACCTCTATGTGACGCAAGGTTGTCTTTCTCAACTCATCCAAGTTATTCAATTGCATAATTCTATCTTTTTGTACCTCAAAGATATCTATCCCTAAGTCTAGTGCAGTCTTAAGAGTCTTATGCTCAAATTCAATGGGCATCATAGTTTTTTTTCCATACCTCAACTCAAAAGGAGTGAAGCCTGTGGTTATTTTATAGGTGGTCCAATAGGCCCAAACAACTTCAGGTAGCCTATTAGCCCAATCCTTCCTATGGATAGCCATTTTTTTTGTTAGAATGGCTTCAATTTCCTTGTTGGTTGACAGGTTGTCGTTAGGTCCTAACACTTTAGTGAATAATCTCATCAATATAAATTAACTAGGCACTGTACAACGACTGTATGCAATAGAAGACATCTCAACTTCTCTCTATCAAGCTTCCTAATTACTAACCAACTGAATAAAAAGTTCTAAGCTAAAGGGGCTTTAATCTCAAAAGAAATAAGTCATCTACCTAGAAAGCAGAAAATGATTTAAACCATAAAACAGAAAACTATGAATCTAAAAAGCATCACCACTAAACTAGAAAGCATAGAAATGATTAACCTAAAGAATGTGTAAATTGTTGAAGATGGTAAAACATGTAAAAAAATTAGGAAATATTTATCTAATGCAAAAGATAACCATCCAATTGCTAACATAAAATGATTTCAAAAAATAAACTAAAGAAAGGTGCTCCAGACATTGAAATGTTGCTCAGAAACTAAAGACTTAGCTACAACCTGCAGGCTTGACATTGACAACATAACATATACTCATGAAAATGAATTTAAATTTCATTGTTATCTACTAAAAGAAAATATAGAATAATAAATAGAATACTTATCTATCTATAACCCTCGAGTGGCCAATTCTCAGGTGTGTCTACAGCTACCTCATATCACATGCACTGGATATTCTCTAAGCTACTTCATTCCAAAGACTTTGTTCATATTACTCAGTAATTCAAAGTTTGATGGGAATACTCATGTTCATTCATATGGTAGTTTTACTCAAAAGACATATTAACGGCATAAAAATAATCTTCTTCTCTATTCATCATTTGTAACAATTACATATTTATATGAAAAATGACTAACTAAAATCCTACTTTCTAGTTGACAGTCTTTTTCAACAGATTACGAATAAAAACGGGATTTTAAAGCCCATGACATACAATATTAAAGAGGCTCGCATGGGCCATAAAGTTTTTGAAACTGAAAAATAACATAATTATAAAGACTCGGCCCAAAATGTGTGCTCTTGAAATTTTGGTGCCCGCTCACTTGTTTTCAAAAGTATGAAGATCCACGTTCATTTTTCTTTTGACTGGAATGGTGATTGGGAGTGAAGTTGATCTATGAAATACTCAAATACTAAACCATTAAATTAGCATAAGTAAGCTTAATTTTCCTAACTTCAAGAAGTAAAGTTTGTACACTTATTCATAGAAAGAGAGCAATTATTTGTCCTAAAGGTAATCAATTGGTAGGGTAATTTGGACTGAAAGGTTTAGATTTGCATATTAATCTCATTATGTTGATGAGGTTATTTTTACCTCATCATTTCCTCCCCTTCCTAAGTCCAAGCAGTTCCTCCTACTCTCTGGTGTGTCCCTTGTCCATCATTCCTCCTATTCATTTCTGCATACTTGGCATTGAGATCATACACATCATTTTCCTTTGTGTCCAATGTCTTTGGGTTCTTTAAGAATCCTTGAGGAAAAGTGACTCTTTGTTTCCACTTGGAAAAGTTGTCCTCACTTTGGTACAAATTGGCATATACTAAAGGAGGTGGTGAAAGAAGCAAGGGGGGTCTGTACCTCATACCAATCCAGTTAATCTTTAATTCTTAAATATTTTTGGCCAAAGCCACAGCTCTTCTATAGGACCATCTAATATTAAGAGGTGAAATTATTTCCCTCTTCTTGAGATGCATAGGAAGAGGGGTATACCTCTCTTCACATGCATTCCATGTTGGTCCTATTAATTGTGGCCTTTGTTCCTAAAAGTGATCATGACACAATCAAAGGTTGTTATTGCATTTGACCTATACTTCCTTTTTAAGTCTAATACCGAGAAACTGGGCCTTAAAAGAGAAAGGCTTTCTATGATGGTACCTCATTTGCAACCCCACAATCTTTTATGCTTGTGCATATTCCCTTGATCTATCTTGTGAGTGAATTTGATTTTTCGTGGTGGACAGGAATGACTCAATTCTACTTCTCCCACAAAGAAGTTAATAAATAAATATGTATACTTTTCTAAGAGAAAATTGTGAACAAATAACTCACACAACAAATTTTGTTGTTCAAGGAGTGACTTGACAAATACTTTTACAAATTCCTTTTCATTAGGTTCATGAGGATGGTTTTGGAAAATTCTTTGCAATTTCCATCTTAAAATTTGTTCATTAAGAAACATGGAATACAACCTAGATGGCCTTCTATAGGCTAATAGTAATTCACCAATTTCACAAGCATCTTGTTTACTCCTATATGCTTGATGGAGAGATTCTTTTAACATTACCAATTCCCTTTTCAACCTATTATTCTCAAATTACACATCCTTCAAGAGATAGCAATGCTCTATCCATTTCATTAATATTGGGGGAATGAGTACTTGAAACCAGTCTATAACAATAGGTTCAGTTTGTGTACCCTTTGATTCAATGACTAGTTGAGTGTCACTCTCCTACAGATTTTGTTCTAGCTCCACAATTTTACTCATAGAGGCATTCAATTCAATTTCTTGTTTATTCTTTTCTTCTTCAAAAGTACTGAATAATTGCATAAAATTATTTTTCAAATCTTGAATACACTTATCTTTTTCACACAGAACAACTTGATCTTGCTTACCCTGTTGATTCCATAGTTGAATCTGGTATTTTAGTTGTTCAATAAGCTTGTCTTTTTCCTCCATTTGTGTTGTTAATTTTGTAATTTCCTAGTCTCTTTTATGTACAATGACAGTTTGCACCACAATTTCTTCTTTTTGTTGATTAATTTGTGCTTCGTCATCCTGTAACCTAGCTCTCAACCCTACAATTTCTACCTTTAACTTCTCTAATTCCTCATTTCTCTGACTAGATTCTACATCCCCTGTGTCCATAGAGAATGATGCATGAGGAATTTCTTCATCGAGATGAGGCACATTTTCCTCCTTAGTGTCCTCAGGAGGGGATGAGTGAGGTAGTTCTTCCACTTTTTCATCATCATGAGGTACATTTTTTTCCTTAGTGTTCTAGGAAAGGATGAGTAAGGCACTTCTTCTACTTCTTCATTAATATGTACATTTTCTTCAACTTTTGGTATACTCCTTGCTCTATCAAGAAATGGAGAGAATCCTCCCATAGGTTAATCTTCATTCTGCTCTGAATTTGGTGATTGTATCTTCTCCCCTTCTTGTTCTTCGAGTGATAGGGTTTCCTTCTTCTTTTCCCTAGGAAGTTGATCCCCTTGCTTTTCTGTTTCATTTGTTTCCTCCTTATTAGGTGGACTATCAATTTCTACCACCGTTATTGGAGTCTTGGCCTTCTTCCTTTTTGAAGTATTTCCTACGTCTGGAGGTTTAGTTTCATTGGCCCCTAAAGATAACCTTTTACTCCTTCATAGAGGAGTTGGTTGAAAAATAACTTTACTTCATTTCCCTTTCTTTTGAGGAGGCTCCTCCTCTCCTCTAGAATGCATAATTCCCACCTCCCCTTCATGTCCTGAGGTTTTTAATTCATCTAGAAAAGTTTCTGGTGCATCACCGCTAGGAGCCATGGAGGTATGTTGGGATTTAAGGGCACCTAATGCCTTTGAGGAGGGTTCTTCTACAAACTACTCATTTTTTTTAGAGGATTCTCCCTCCTCAAGTGACCTCCTTGGCTCCTCATTTTCAAATTTCTACATAAACCTTTTCCACCTCTTTTTAGGCTTTTTGCAGAAATGGTATTTACATATTAGTTGTATCAAAATGTGATGTTTAAGGGGCCCCGTCCCAACTTTATACTTTTCCATCATAAAGGTGACTAAATGGTAGAGAAAATCTGGTAAATTTACCCTAAAATTAGGGTCCTCAATTTCGTGGCATAAATGAGTCAACAAGAGAAAAGGGGGTCCTAAAACTATATTCATTTGTCCCTCATAAGTGAAATATTGAATAATCTAGGCTACAATAGACCTCTAGGGTTCTAGAAGAGACATTCTATGGATTCCCTTATTCTGCCCCCTGGTGTTTATAGTCATTACAGGTTGGGGTTCCCCTTCCCTATGAAATAGTTTTATTAAATTCTAATAAGGAACATGGGAATTTTCAATCAAATTAATTCCTTTATTCTCGAGACTAGAAAGATGAGCAATGATTTTTGTACTTACCCGAAATTGTTTGCCACACACCACAATCTTCCCATCTGCGAAATTCTCAATGAATTCCTTCACAATCTACTCTGTGTACCCTTCAAATTGTTTCATGAAGTCCAAACACCCGACTCTCTAGAATAATGCTGCTATATTTCCTAATTCCAATAATGACACTGCAAAAGTTGGCTCAAATTTCTTCTTAGCACCTCCCATTTCCTTTGTTTCCTAGCAAGATTTTGTAAAACTCTAGAATTCTTTCTTTATTGAATTGCAGATGGAAAAGGAGTTATGTGTCAATATACTCAATGAGGAAGGAAATAATTACCAACTTTCTTGTCACCTTACTACATAATTATGATGGCCTTTCATGGGGAATTACAATTGCTTTTGTACTCTCAACAATCATGTAAATGACACAAGTTTCAAATTACAAGGACGGATCATGCCAATTAATTAACCTTTATTAAAAATAAGTACTAACCCTCTAAATAAATGAATTTGTGCATACCTTAAGTCATGTCATTAGATCAAACGTAACTCACATGTGTTGACGTAATAGTCATATGGTTGGTGAGGGTGGCTACAGATAATAATGTCATGGATGGGATGGTTGAAGTGATGGTGAAAATCATTATGAAAAAAAGGTGGCATTATAATCTTATTTATTATGGAAAGATTCAGTATGATGTGGAAGAATAATTATAAGGGAGCAAATCTCAAAGCGATATTAAAGGATGGGCATGTGTGGAACTTAGCAAAAAAAATAAAAATTAGAAAGACAAAATTTATACCAAAAATTCGGAGCATTACCGAGAATATGCAACTGAAGTAGAGAAGAAGAGAGTTTTGGATCATCATAGTGAGATGTCATTAAAACATGTTGATCAAATTGAGGGTTCTGGAGCATCATTGAAAAAGATGTTGCTAGGACATTAACCAAGATTTATGGAGCATTGCTTAAAGATGTAGCCAGAGCAATAACCAAAATTTCTAGAGCATCATTAAAAGATGCAACTAGAGCAACAACCAAAATTTATGGAGCATCGCTAAAAGATGCAGCCAAAGCAACAACCAAAATTTCTAGAGCATCGTTGAAAGATGCACCCAGAGCAACAACCAAAATTTTTGGACCATCGTCGAAAGATGCATCCAGAGCAGCAACCAAAATTTTTGGAGTATCCGAGTAGAATTCTGAAGCATCCGAGCAACATTTTGGAGCATCGCTAAAAAGATGTCGCTGAAGGAAAGAATAGCAGAATTCTGGAGCATCGTTGAAAAGATGCAGCCAAAATGAAGAAACAACAAAATTTTGTAGCATCGCTGAAAAGATGTAGCCAAAATGAAGAAACAACATCATTTCAGAGCATCACTAAAAAGATGCAGCCAAAATGAAGAAAGTTGTGAAATTTTGGCCTTGGCTTCCCGAAGCACCATTGAGTGATGTGTCAGAATGCAGGATCAAAATGATGAGTGGCACCAGTCTGTTGTGCAAATTCCAAAGCATTGCAACAAAAAAAATTGGAGCATTGTAGCAACTGAGCTGAAAGATTTTGGAGCAGTGTAGCAAGGTGTGCCAGAATTGTGCTTGGAAAAAGGTGAAGTCCTACAAAATAGAGACAAAATTTTAGTCAAGTCCAAAGGTCAAAACTGATGAATTTTTTTTTATATTTATTTTTAAATTTTATTGGGTTGACAAAACTATGTTGACCTTGCCACAACAAAGTCAATGCAGTGGATTTCTCCCTGAATTTCCACCATTTGTGCAAACTCTTCCTTATTAAAAGGTTTATGATAGAGACGTAATTAGTTCCCATTAACTAGGAGAGTTTGAGTATCACCATCAATAGGTTTTAGCTAGATCGAACCATTAGCAAACACTTCTAAAATTTTGTATGGTCCAAGCCAGTGTGTTCTAAGTTTCCCTTGATGATCCTTGTATCTGGAATTGAACAGTAATGCCCAATCCTCGGTATGGAATTCTTTCTCTTTGATGTTTTTATCATGATAGACCTTACGTTGTTGTTGGATCAATTCAGTTTGATGGATGACATCCAAACGGAGTTCATCCAGTTCACTAAGTTGTAAGACTCTCTCAATTTGGGATCGTTTAAGATTCATGCCCAATTTCATGGTTGTCCTAAGGGTTTGGAGTTTGAATTTAATGGGTAAGAGGGGTTTCTTCCCAAAGACTAACTCATAGGGGCTATATCCAGTGGTTGATTTCCAAGTCATGTTGTAGGCCCACACAACTTTTGGTAGTTTCCTAGCCTAGTCTTTTCTTCCTGAAGAAACCATTTTTTGTCAAAATATTTTCTAACTCCCTATTAGTGACCTCAACTTGACCATTTTCCTACGAGTGGTAGGGTGAGGACTTCTTGTGACTTACTTGGAAGTTATCCGTGAATGCCAAAAACACTTTGGACATAAATTGGGGGCCCTGGTCCATGACATTTGTCCTCGTAGCTCTGAACTTGAGGAAAATTCTATTTTAGAGGAAATTGGTTACCTATTCCTCCTTGGCAATACGTAGGGCTTGCACTTCTGCCCACTTAGTTAGGTAGTCGGTATAGACCAAAATATACTCTTTTCCTTGTGAAGGAGGGTCTATTGGCCTGCAAAGTCCAATCCCCATTTTTTGAATGGTTCAAGGACTACTTGAGGCTATAGGGGCATTTTGTTAGAAGCAGTTGGCCTACCTACTCGTTTCCATTCATCACATCGGTGAACACATTTCTTGATGTCCTTGTGCATTGAGGGTCAACAATATCCTGCTCCCAAAACCTTGTGAGCTATCCTTTTAGTAGAATAATGCCCTCCTGAAGGGTCATCATGGCAGGCTCTCAAAATACTATAAGTCTCATCTACCCTAACACATTGTTGTAAAACCATATTAGGTCCACATCGAAATAGGATTCCATTAATCCATTTGAAAGAGGCACTTTCTCTAATGAGGTGTTTCTTTTGTTTTGATGAAAAGGGGGGTGGCACTTCTGCGATAGCCAAGTTATTTGCAATGTCGGTGAACCAAGGGGTTCTAATGGAAATGGCAAACAAATTTTCATCTGGAAATGCATCTTGTACTGGGGCATAGTCACCATCATGTTTAATCTGAGATAAGAAATCTGTAACTACATTGAATATCCTTGGTTTGTCAACAATTACGACATTAAATTCCTGAAAAAGTAACCACCTAATTATCCTTGTGTTTACCACTAGTTTTTTCATAAGATAATTAATGGCTCAATGATTTGTATGCATTGTAATTTTATATCTCATGATATAATGTCAAAATTTCTTGATTGCATGCACTATGGCCAGAAATTCTTTCTCCATTGTGGTATATTTCTTTGTGTTGGTGTCAAATTCTTGTTGATGAAGTATATAGCATATTTCCCTCCATTCTCATCTTCTTACCCTAGAACCACTCCAATAACATCATCAGATACATCAACATAGATGTGGAATGGAAGATTCCAATTAGGTCCTTAGAGGACAAGGGAAAAGATGATTTTTTCCTTAATAATTTTGAATGAAGACTGACACTCAAGCATCCAAATGAAGTCTACATTCTTCTAAAGGAGAGAAAACATAGGGGCTATGATTTTTCTTAAGTTTTCTCTAAATATTTAGTAGTATCCTATGTGCCCTAAGAAACTCCTGACACCAGTCTGTGTTTTTGGGATCTCGAGTTGTATGAATTCAACTTTCTTAGGATCAACCTTAATTCCTTCTATTGAAATATGGTGTTACAACACTATTCCTTGTTCCACCATGAAAAAAAAATTCTCATGACTTAGGGACAACCAATGATCCTCACACCGCTTTAACACCTTGTCTAGATTCATGAGGGCTTCATCAAAAGTTGAATCATATATATTGAAGTCATCCATATAGACTTTTGCACACTCATTTATCAGCTCAACAAATATAGCCAGGATGGCCCTCTAAAACATGGCAGGAGCATTACATAAGCCAAAGGGAAGAACCCTATATGCAAATGTCCCCCAAGGGTAGGTAAAGGTCATCTTATCTTGGTCTTTTGTTGCTACCTATATCTAGTTGTATCCACTAAATCCATCCAAAACTAAAAGATATTTCCTCCCATCTAAGTTATCCAACACTTGGTCCACAAGTGGCAGGGGAAATAGTCTATGAGTGTTGCTTTGTTAAGCTCCCTATAGTCTACACACACTCTCCACTTCCCATTCTTCTTTGGAACTACAACTAAGGGTGACACCCACTTGTTATCAGAAATTGGGTAGATAAATCCTACCTGCAAGAGCTTCTCAATCTCAGTTTTAACTATGTCTTTAAGGGCCAGGATTAAGTCTTCATTGTGGTTGGTGGACAGGTTGAACATCCTCAGTATAGATATGATGTGTACACACACTAGGATGTATTCCTCTCATATCTTTATAGTCCTAAGCAAGCGCTTTAGATCTACTCACCAGGGTGTCAAACAGTCTTTGTTCTTCCATCTCAATCAACCAACTATTGATGTTCAAAGTTTTCCTAGCAGCAACATAATGGTTTTGACTCCCGGATGGTTGTACATGATAGTGTACGTAGGCCTTATTAGGGTGTTAAGTGGATAGTTGTGAGGTACAGTTTTATGAAGCCAAGCGACGTCTTCAAAGGAATGGTAAGTTTTTGGGAATAATTTCATCAAAGGACAAGGTAATCCAATAAAACTAACACTGTCAAATTTTTTTTGATCTATGTTGATTGGGTGTCCCTGGATTTCTTATACATCTGACATCTCCTCACTGCCTAAATCAATGTCAAGACTTTCCACTTCATCCTCTAATTCTTTGCCATGTTGTTTAATAACTACCATGGCCAGTGAAGCCAAATTCTCTTGTCCATCAAGGCTTTCTGGTTCATCTACCCATACTTTGTTGTGTTCAACAGGCTTGGTAGGAGGATACAAAAACAAATGTTTGCTATTAGATCCATGTGAGATGGTCATTCCTCCCTCTCTGCAGTCAATTTTGGCTACAACCATAGCCAGCCATGGTCATCCTAGAATTATTGGATAGCTGTCTTTGGGCATAAGGGATTCAATTATTTGGAAATCCACTGGATATTCCCATCCATCCACCTTCATGAGAACGTTTTCAATAATTCCTTTGGGAATAGCTATGGATTGGTTTTCCATTTGTAAGACTGTAGTTGTGGGTCATAGATCAATAAGTCCCAATTTTTCCATCACATCCATAGTCATCACGTTAATGGCTACTCCAAGGTCCACTAAAGTGTTAGGTATTGCTACCTCATTAACTATTACTGTTATAAGAAGAATTCTTAGGTCATCATATTTCATAGCAATGGTTGTTCTAGCTAACAAATCAGCTAGGTACCAATTTATATGAACAATGTTAATTTTTTTTAGTTTCCTTCCTAGGGTCTTGATGCACAACTATTTAATCAGCTAGTTTAACCCAGGGATCTCCTTAATTTTCTATAACATGGGAACTTCAATTTGTAATTGCTTAATTTCTTGTATTAATGTAGTTTTGGTGGATAAGGTTGATTCCAAAGCATCTTTCACAGGAATTGGTTTCAGATGCTTCAAAAAGTGTGCCTTGGTCTTTCCTTTAAGTGTGGGGTCCTTAGGCATGGGATCCTCTGTGTTCTCAATTAGAGACTGACCCCCTCCTCTTGAGGTAGGTTGAAATCCCCTATTGAAGATGGAAAGTTGGGATTTTGTTGTATAGCATTCGGTATTTGTTCCATAGATGTAGGTGTTATCATGGTTTCCTCAACAAGATTTTAGATAGGTTCGTCAATAATTTCTTCAATAGTCAGTTGTGAAAGTGTTTTTCTAGACCTCAATTGGAAATTTCCACAATGTATGGTATTAAGTCTAGTGACATTTCCTTATTCGACGAAATACACCGAAGTATTTGGGCAGTTGTTATTTGGGTTCAGTATTGGTTACGCTAGAAGTGGTGGCTAGTTAACTTGTTCATTTTGTTGTGTAGTTTGAGGAGGTGGTAAAATATTTTTTTGTTGGGTAGGAATTCTCCTGGGGCCAGTGTAAAATTGATGTTGAGGTTGATTCCATTGAGGAATGGGATTTTGAGGGTACCACTGTGGTTGAGGCTGATTAGGTCACTGAGGGTTACCCCAAGATTGATTTACCCATTTTGGTGGTCCCCAAGGATAAGTTCCCCAATTAGAAGGTACTGGAGGTGGTGCCTAAGGCCATGGTGCTTCCCACTGATTGTTCCAATTGGGTTGCGGTCTCTAGTTAGGATTGGAATTCAAGCCATAGGAAAAAATGCCTCCAGTTCTTTGATTAACAACGTTCACTTCTTCCTCGTTTGGAGTTCTTTTCTTGAAATTTTTGATGGCTTTTAGTAGCTCACACTGGTTGGTGGGGTGATTTTTGTCACAAAATTGACAAATTTCAATCTTATCAACTTTGTCTAATGGACATTCTCTTAGAAAATGTTTGTTTCAGCATTTGGGGCAATGGATGGATAAGGTTTCAGAGTTTCATGTTTTAGCCTACATGTCATCTAAAGTGGTGTTTAACTAGAAGAGAATGTCGGTCTTGAAGTTGGTGAGCTCTTCACGAAGTTTTCTAATGTCATTGGAACCTCTAAAAAGGGTAGACTTCATAATTCTTCCTCGGGTTCAAGAGAAATTATTACATAGTTCCATAATATCATCTAGCCCCAGTTGGGACACATCTCCTTTTCCCATTAAGTCCAAGCTCCTACGAGCATTGCCATCGATAGCTTTAAGGAATAAGGTCTTCAGGATATCAAAAATTATAACTTCTCCACAACAACGTTTAGATAAGAAGATAAACCTATCTAGGTAATCCTCTAAACTTTCATCCTCATTCTGCCTCACTTTGAACAACTCTTCCTTCCTATTGCTAACCCTGCAGTAACTTTGGTACTTCTCCAAAAAGGAAGACTCCATCTCATCCCAGGAGCTTATCAACTAAGAAGGAAATCCCATAAACAAGTGCATATTTGAATCTTTCAAAGTGGAATGGAAAAGATTTAGTTTCTGATTATCATTCTTATAGTTATATGTTTGACACGTGACTTTAAACTCAAATAGAAACTAATCAGGGTCCTCCATAGAAAAAGCCCAAAAGGTTGGCAAAAAGGCGGGTGAAATGTTTTGCATTGTTTTATCATCATCTACATTGATAGCATTAGGATAAGTGAATGTGCATGGTGGAGGGTTATCATTATTCTTAGCAACATTTCTTCAGTCACCCATGGTGTTGAAGAAGATATGAATTTCGTCCCAAGTTCACTCAGTTGGGCGCAGTTCAGGAGTTTGTAAAGGAATATACTCCTCTACAACTATAGGTTCTCTTTCCAGAGTATGTGGGAAGGACTCAAGTTGACCTCATTCGGTCAATTCCTTTGTAAGTTCTTGATCTGTGTTACCTTCCTCTTCGCTTGTTGGTACGTCAACTAGGGGGGTTTTTGGTATGAATCTTTTGTGGGGGCCTCATTTCTTGACCATGTAGAAAAGAAGCTAAAGAACTATTTCTATCCCTAAAAGAGGTCTTCAAGATATCTAATACTAACACTAGAAAAAGGAGTCCTCAACAATAGTGCCAAAAAGTGAGGTTGTCATTAGGTCCTAACAATTTAGTGAATAATCTCATCAATATATTGACCAAGTAGTGTCCAACGACTGAATCCAATAGAAGGAATCTCAACTTCTCTCCCTCTAGCTTCCTAAATGCTAACCAACTGAATAAAAGGTTCTAAGCTAAAGGGGCTCTAATCTTGAAAGCAATAAGTCATCTACCTAGAAATCAAAAAATGATTTAAACCAGAAAATAGAAAACTATGAATCTAAAAGGCATCACCACTATACTAGAAATCATAGAAATGATTAACCTAAGGAATGCATAAATTGTTGAGGAAGTAAAACATGTAAAGAAATTAGGAAAAATTTATCTAATGCAAAATATAACCATCCAATTGCTAAAATAAAATGATTTCACAAAATCAACTAAAGAAAGGTGCTCCAGACATTCAAATATTAAGCTCAGAAACTGCGGACTTAGCTACAACCTGCAAGCTTGAAACTAAAAACATAGCATATAATCATGAAAATGAATTGAAATTTCACTATTATCTACTAAAAGAAATATAGAATAAGAAATAGAATACTTATCTATCTATAATCCTCAAGTGGCCAATTCTCGAGTGTGTCTACAACTACCTCAGATCACATGCACTAAAAATTCTCTAAGCTACTTTATTCCAAAGACTTCATTCATATTACTCAGTAATTCAAAGTGTGGCGGGAAAACTTGTGTTCATTCATATGGTAGTTTTTACTCAAAAGATAGATTGACAACATAACTATAATCTTCTTCTCTATTCATCATTTGTAACAGTTACATATTTATATGAAAAATGACTTACTAAAATCCTACTTTCCAATTGATAGAGTCTTTTTCAACAGATTGCAAATAATAGAGGACTTTAGATCCCATGAAATACAATATTAAAGAGGCTCGCATGAGCCATAAATTTTTTGAAATTGAAAAATAATAGAATTATGAAGATGGACCAAAATGTATGCTCCAAAAATTTTGGTTCCTTCTCACTTGTTTTCAAAAGTATGAAGATCCGCATTCATTTCCCTTTTCAATGGAATGGTGATTGGGAGTGGAGTTGACCTGCAAAATACTCAAAGACTAAACCATTAAATCAGCATAAGTAAGCTTAATTTTCCTAACTTCAAGAAGTAAAGTTTGCATGCTTATTCATAGAAAGAGAGCAATTATTTTTTCTAAAGGTAATCAATTGGCAAGGTAATTTGGACTAAAAGGTTTAGATTTGCATGTTGATCCCATTATGTTGATGAGGTTATTTTTACCTCATCATTTTTCACCTCAACTTGACCATTGGCCTGAGGGTGATAAAGAGTAGACTTCCTATGCCTCACATTATATTCATTAACTAGTGTTGTGACAAGGGTTGATGTAAATTGTTCCCCTTGATCAGTCACTATCTCCCTTGGAACTCCATAATGGGTGAAAATTTCCTCATAAAGAAATTCTACAACCTTATTATCTTTTGCATTCTTCATGGCCTTAACTTCTACCCACTTGGTTACATAATTAGTGCAAACCATGATATAACATTTACCATTTGATGGAGGATCAATCTGTCCTACAAAATCCAATCCCCATTTATCAAATGGAGGGATTACTACCCAGGGGTAAAGGGGTGTCTCATCATATTTGGTTGTTCAGCCTGTCCTCTAGCATCTATCACACTTCCTTGTATATTTCCCTGCATCCTTGTGGAGTGTGTGCAAGTAATATCCTATGTTCAAAATTTCCATTGTTGTCCTCTTGGCTACAAAATTCCCTCCACTGGGTTCATTGTGACATGCATGCAATATATCATATGTCTCATCTTCCCTCACACATCTCCTCATTTCATGGTATAGTCTAGTGTAGAACAAACATCCTGCAATCCATGAGAAAGGAATTTTTTTTTCAATGAGCACCCTTCTCTCTTTTGGAGAGAAATGAGGAGGAACTCTCCTTGTGACCAGATAATTAGCTATGTCAGCATACCAGGGTGTATGCACACTTATGCAAAATAAATTTTCATTAGGGAATGAATCATCAATGATTTAGTGGTCCTTCGATGTAGTCATCCTTGAAGGAAAGTCTATAACAACATTGGCCTTCCCTGGTTCATCAACAATGGTTATGTCAAACTCCTGCATCAACAACAACCATCTTGCTAGCCTACTTGAGATCATGGGCTTATTCATGAGGTACCTAATGGTTGCATGGTCTGTGTGCACAAAGATTTGATAGCCTATTATTTAGTACCTAAATTTTTTAAGGGCATAGACCACTGCTAGCATTTCCTTTTCTATCACCATATAATTGAATTTAGCTCCTTGCAAGTTTTTGCTGAAAAAATAAATAGCAGTCTCAATAGCTCCTTATTTATATTCTAAGACAGCTCCTATAGCATATTCTGATGCATTTATATGAATGTGAAAAGGAATCTCCCAATTATGACCTTTAAGTATAGGAGCATGAGTTAAAATTGTTTTCAAATTAGAGAATTCCTTGTCATAGTCTTTTGTCCATTGGAATTCAACATCTTTAGTTAGCAGATTGTATAATGGTGTTTCCATTTTGCTGAAATGTTTGATGAAACACCTATAGTAACCTATGCATCCCAAGAAAATCCTAGCATCTTTTTGTTTTGTAGGTATATGTAGATTGGTGATCACCTCAATCTTGGTAGGATCTACTTGAATTCCTTGGTGAGAGATATAGTGGCCAAGGACTACACTTTCTTGCATCATCATGAAATACTTTTCATTGTATAAAGAGATATTATGATATTCACATCTTTGTAAGACTCTCTTGATATTTTCCAAAGATTCATTAAAGTTAGCACGATAGGTAGTGAAATCATCCATATAAATCTCCATGCAATCATGTGAGATATTTGAAAATATGCTAATGACTGCCCTCTAAAAAGTTGTAGGTGCATTGCATAAGCCAAATGAAAGTAATGGGTAGGCATAAGTCCCCCATGAAAAAGTAAAGGTAGTATTCTCTTAGTCCTCAGGTGCAATTTGTATCTAGTTGCAGCCATTGAATCCATCTAGAAAAGATAAATACTACTTTCTTGTAAGGGAATCCAGTACTTAGTCTATGAAAGGAAGGGGGAAATGGTCTTTTTTGGTGGCAACATTGAGTTCCTTGTAATCAACACAAACTCACCACTTCCATCCTTTTTTGGGCACAATCACCAATGGAGGCACCCAATGGCTATTTGAAATGGGGTAGATAAATCCCGCAACTAGTAATTTCTATTGTTCCCTTTTTACAATTTCTCTCAATGCAGGGTTAATTCTTCTTTGTGGTTGCCTCACTGGTGTGCAATCATCTTTGATGTATATCCTATGAGTGCAAATCTTAGGATCCAATCCCTTCATATCATGATAGTCCCATGCAAATGCATGCTGGTGGGTTTTCAATAAGTTTGTCAATGACAATTGTTGTTCTTCACCCAGTTTGCTGTTAATATTTAGATATTTCCCTTCTATCACTTGCACTTGTGTAGTTAGCTCTATCATAGCTGCTTCAATAATGCTTGGTACCTTGAGTTCATGTGGCAACAAAGTATGAGACATATCTATGGCTATAGGAAGTTCAGTTGTAGGAAGAGCGGGTAGAAGTGTCTTCACTAGACTAGTAGAATCAAATGAATTAGAGGATCATGCTTCCTGCACCTCACAATAGTTGTGAGTTATGTTAGATTATACTTCATCTTTTTCTTGAAGTTGCATGAAAGAACTTCTGCCTAACATCATAAGCTATGCCATAGAATTGACTTCCTAGACTTCTTCAACAATATGTGGCCATATGGGGTTATCCATATCATGGGATGGCTAAGCAGGAGGGTAAAGAACAAGCTTTTTGGTGCTCTTTCCATCAGAAATGGTCATGTCTCATGTCTGAGATCCAATATAGGCATCTATTGTTGCTAACCATGGCCTCCCTAGGATAATGGGATACCCACCTAGTGTAGCTTTTGGAGAAAGAATCATGAAGTCTATTGGGTACTCCTAAGAGTTTAGAGTTACTACAAGATCTCCTACTATACCATCAAGTTTAACAATAGAACTATCAACAAGCTGCAAGATAGTAGGAGTCAGTCTCATGCTTGCAACATTTAGTTACTATAGGATATCCCTAATCATCACATTTATTGCTACTCCCAAATCAATCAGAGCATTCTTTATTTTCATCTCATTTATAACAACTCCTACCATAGGACTACATGGGTCATTATATTTGGGAACAATCACTTTTCCAAGCATGATGTTAGCCAGTTGTGGGGTCTTTCTTTTTCCTGCCTGGCTTCTTGAGGCATGCTTCAGTAATTGCTTTTCCATATATGGGAACATCTTTTATGGCTTGAAATAGAGGTATCTTGACACATATATGCTTCAACTGATCTAGGATGTCAAAGGTTGTTTCCCCCTCTTCATTTTGTTTAGAAATTTCTAACCTTTGAGGAAATGGTGGTTCTTATTTAGTTTGTTGGACTGAGACTAGTTCAGAGTTTTTAGGTACACTTGGCTTAATGGGGACATTCAGATGCTCCTCTTCTTCCACAGGAAGCTCAATGATAATGGGTGTGGAAGGAGTTGGAAAAGTAGTTCCTGAATGCAAGTGGATGCCACTTACACTCATAACATATATAGGAAAGTGATTTGGATCAACAGAGTATACTAGTTGTTGTTGTTGTAGTTTGTTATTTGGGTTAGGTGTGGGCTAAGCTGGTAGCTGAGTAGGTCTATGTGTGGTTGAACTTGAACTAGCAGGAGGAGGCATTATAGTAGGTGGTTGGGGCTGAGATAGTGGTTGCATGTAATTGGTTTTTTTGATTTGACCATTGCTATCCTCCCCTCCATTGAGATGTTTGCTTCCATTTTCCTAGAGGTGGATGCCAATTTCCTTGAAACTGTTGCCAATTCCCTCAAGGTTGGTACCACTGGGGTGGAAAGTTTTGGTGATTGGGCCAGGAGGATTATTCCAAGGTTGTGGTGGATATCCTCCACAGTTGGATGGATATGGGGGCTGCTATTAGTTACTTGATGCATAAGAATTGAAATATGGCCCAACAAAGGATAATGAATTTGGTCGCATACCTTTCCTTGGAGCCCATGGTCTCCTTTGTACAATGTAGTAGAATTTATCATCATCACCCTAGATTGGCTACCATCAATGTTACTATCAATGTTGGCTACCATTTTGTATCTGCAGTCCTTCTTTTATCTATAATGAGGGAAATATTCTGCTAACATTCCCTCTACCTCCTCTTGTTTCTTCTTTAATTAAGTGTATCTAGCTGAGTAGCTAGATTGCTTATGATGTCTTGCTTGAATTCTGCCAGCAAGTGAGTAATCTCCATCATTGAAACTCTATTGATATATGACTTACCCATAGAGGATTGGTAAGCTCTCTCTTTCTTTGAAGATGTCCTAGAATAGTTCTGACATATCTTCTTGATATCTTCCCAAGGGACTTGAGTGATATCTCCTCCTCCCATTAGGTCCAAGGAATTAATGCAGTTGTCATTAATTCCTCTTAGGAAAAACAACTTTTGTGATTCTTCATTGAGTGTATGGTGAGGAGATTTTTGTAGGAAAAACAAAAACCTTGAAATATAATCTTCCAAACTCTCATCTTCCTTTTGTTGCATCCTAAAGATGTCATCTCCTCTCATGTCACTGCCCCTACAATATTCTTTGTACTTCTCAAGAAAATTACTCTTCATGTCATCCCAAGTTTCCACAATATTTCTACCTAGGCTCATAAACCAT
>VDFB02351921.1:0-19655 GCA_007258455.2 Sequoia sempervirens
TGCCTAAAATTTGAGAAAACCAAAGGCCAAGGAAAAAGGACAAAAGGGGGACCCATTTTGATCTAGATCAAAGTGGGGTGATTATGCAAGGCACAACAAATGGCGACTCGGCTGGGAAAATGGTTTAACCATTTTCATGGATCTGAAGGATTCAGCTACCCAGAACTCTTGGTTCATGAACATTACAACTCCAGTTGGGTCAGTTATAACAATCAAGGTAGAGCTAGAATCTCAAATGTAAGTCAACATTAGCTACCCCTGAATCTATGTGTGTGCTTGATTGTGCATCACTCTCTCATAAATTTTTCCTCATTTTAGGATAACAAAGTGCAAGATTTGAGCTACATGAGTTGATTTCCCTTTGTGCAATGATATCCTTGGCATTGCTCCGCTGCCAGTAAGGCGTCCATAGCCCCAACGGAGATACCTCTAGTTTTCCCACAACATTTCTCTACTACCAATAAGGCATCCATAGCCCCGGTAGAGATACTGGAATCACCCATTCATATTGAATCCTCTTTTTCTTTTGATAATTCTTTTCTTTTTTTCTTTTGAGGTTTCAGATATTTCATTTAGTTCTCTTTTCCTTTCAATATGTCAAATTTTTAACATCTGATCTGGGTTGAAAACTACCATGGACCTCATGACAACACTTGGAAAATTGGATTTTTCACTCAAGTCTTACAACATTGCCATCCTAGGACAAATATACCATTGCAAGAGAAGATGATCTTGATAATTTGTGACAGATTCAGGGGAGTTGATGAGAGTTACCTACTTAGTACCTTGTTTCAAAACTTTCCACAACTTTTATTGACAACAAGCATGAAACAAAGAATTGGGGACAAAATCATCCAATCAGGGAACCTGAAAATATCTAAACCACTTCTCTCCTAATGACCAAAGCATGCTTCAGATAACAACCCCTCACTTCAAAAATGGAAAGAAACAAATCAACCCCAAAGAACAAAACAAAAACAAAACAAAGAACAAAGGAAACAATTAAAAATAACAAGAAGAAAAGCAAATAAACAACAAACTATTTACAAACAAGAGCCACATTATTTACACAAAGAACTGGAGATTATACACAGGGATTATTTACAAGCAGAAATTATTTATATAAATACACTACCTATCAAAATGCCAACTTCATGATTCAAAATAATGTTTAAGAAATTGTCCATTGACAGGAAAGGGGACAGGTTCTCTAGTTAAACTACTCAATCGGAAATCATTTTCTCCTAAGATCTCAGCAATCTGATAAGGACCCAGCCAAAGTTTGTCAAATTTCTGATGACTGCCTTTCTTTTCACTGGCTTTGTCCCATAATAATACGAGATCAGATATCCTAAAAGCTTTTAGCTTAGCTCTTTTGTCAAAACAGCGTTTGACAACAGCCTAATGCCTAAAGAATTGTTGTAGGCCACATCTCTCTAGTCTTCTAACTTCAACAAAGCAGCTAATCTGACTTCTATCCTACTGTCCTTGGAGTAAATTTTTTGCATGAACTCAAGGATAGGTATTTGCAAATGGATGGGAAAGACAGGCTCTTGGCCATATACCAGCTTGAATGGTGAGGTGTTTAAGGCAGCCTTAATCCTAGTCTGATCTGCCCATAATGCAAATCTAAGCTAGGTATGCCAGTCTCTAGGGTTATGTTCTAACAGTTTCTTAATCACCCCTAAGAGATTCTTATTAGTAGACTCTGCAACTCCATTGCCTTGTGGGTAATAATTTGATGAATACTTCAAGACAATCTTGTGATTATAGGCCCAAGAAATAAACTCAGCAGAAGAGAAAGAAAAACCATTGTCACATACTAGAGCAAAGGGTACCCCAAACCTTGTAGTGATGTATTCGGTGAGGAACTTGATCACTACCTCCGTTGTGCTATTTTTGTAGGATATAGCCTCCGTCCATCTTGTGCAGTAGTCAGTAGTAGTCAAGATGAATTTATACCCTGTAGTAGAGTTTGGGTTGATAACCCCAATGAAATCCAATGCCCATTGGGCAAAGGGCCTTACCTCATAAACGGGCTATAGTGGCATAGCTGAATGGCGTTCCCTTGGTGCAGAAACTTGGCACATGTGACATGTTCTCACATGCTAATGTGCATCCCTGAATACACAAGGCCAGTAATAACTAGATTGGAGGATCTGGTGCGCCAGTGAATTGGCAGATCCATGACCCGTTCTATGCTTCCCATGAAACTCAGAGATCACATGTTTAGCGTCTTGATGATCAAGGCATCTTAAGTACATTCCTTCAAAATTATTTCTGTATAAGAGCCGCCCTTTGAGCATTTAATGTGATATTTTCAGTCTAAGGGCTCTCCTCTGAGTGGCATTCATTCTCTCCGGACACCGGTTATTGAGCATGAAAGAAATAAGATCAGCATACCATGGTTCATTTGAGAAGGACTGAGTAGTATATTGTTGACAAATAACATTGTTACCAACATCAGCCATGGATTCAGACAAACCAGTACCTTAGACAATTTTCATAGGGTGTATCTCTAAATCAAACTCTTGCAAGATGGCCATCCATTTCCCTCTTCTTTCTCCTAGTTCGCTATGCATTAGTAGAGACTTGATAGCAGCATCAGGAACCACAACAATGAATTGGCTTCGAAGGATGTAGTGCCTAAATTTTTTAACAGCTCGGACCAACACAAAAGCTTGCTTCTCAAGAGGTGGGTATTTTACTTCAGCATTTTTGAATGGAGAGCTCATGAAAGCAATTGGCCTTTCTTCCCCCTCTTCTTTCCACTGAGTTAGGACAGCTGCACAAGAATGCTCTGAGGCAAAAGAATAAACATAAAACGGTACCGAGTAGTCAGGGCTAGTAAGGACTAGAGCTTCTGAAATGGATCGCTTGACTTGAGAAAATGTAGCCTTTGCCTCATCACTCCACTCTATTTTAGCATCCTTCTTCATCATCTCATTCAATGGCTTTACAATCTCTACAAAGCTTGTAATAAATTTCCTTACGAAGTTGATCTTTCCAAAGAAAGACCTCATCTCCTTCTTGCTTCCTGGCATAGCTATCTTGAGAATGGACTCAACTTGATCTGGGTCGATGGCTATTCCTCTTTTTGAAATTATGTGTCCCAAGAGCTTCCCTTCAGAAACTTCAAACACACACTTTTTGGGATTTAAGGAAACTCCATATTGGATGCATCTTTAAAGAACTTCGGCTAAGTCTGTAGCATGGTTCAATCGATCCTTGGAGAACAATGTCAGGTCATCTATGTAAACAATAATGCATTTTCCAATTAGGTCCTTGAAAGCTATGTCCATGGCACGCTGGAAAGTTGCTCCAACATTTATCAGACCGAAAGGCATCCTCCTGTATGCAAACATCCCCCACATGGTGGTGAAAACCATCTTCATCCTGTCCTCAAAGTCGACCATAAACTGATTGTATCCTGAGTAACCATCCAAGAATGACATCATTTGAGATCCGTTGACAATCTACAATACCTCATCCAAGGAAGGGAGTGGGTAGTTATCCTTTTCTGACACTCTATTCAGATTTATGAAGTCCACGCATAGTCTGATCTCCCTATTTTCTTATGAACTAGGACTAGGTTAGCCACCCAAGTTGAATGGCGCACAGGGAAGATTATCCTCACAGACAACAATTTCTAAACTTCTTTATAGATCAATGGTTCAATCAGAGCATTGACAGGGCGCTACATCTGTCTGAAGGGTTTAGCTTCGGGCTTCAAAGGGATAGTGTGGGTCATAACCGAAGCATCAAATGTCTGTAGGTCTTCATATTCCCAAGCTATCGCAGCAATATCCTTTTTTAGTGCCATCAATATGTCTTCCCTGATTGCTTCATGCCAGGCCTTCCCTATGTAGACATTCCTTTCAGGGCCCGAGTCAGCTAGGTTAACTATCTCATATTCGCCTCCCTTTTCTTCAGCTGATGTCTTCTCTCGAGCCCTCAAATCTGAGTCAAAGATTCTCTGTAGAGCAACCATTCCCTTAAGAATGTTATTACTTTTTAGATTAAGGACCCCTTCTGTATCACATTCTTCAGGCTTCCAATACCCTTTATCTCTGTTAGACTCATCAATAATTTTCCCTTCAAAGACATATGAGCTTGCCAAGAATGCCAGAATGTGCCAATCATCATCAAAAACTTGGAAATTCTTAATATTGTCAGGAATAGCTAGGGTGGACATCAGTTCCACTGAGAATATTTTGAATTTGGAGCCTTGCATATGTTCCAAGGTGCTTGTAGCAATAGCCAGTGAATCAGCTACCTGATTTTCTTCTCTTGGGATGAGACTAATCCCAAAGGCATCAAAGTCTTTGATCAGGTTCCATACCCTATTTCTATATGTAGCCAGCCTTCTGTTGTGACATGTATACTGGCTACAAACTTGCTTGACTACTATTTCTGAATCTCCCTTGAATACTAAGGCAATGACCCTCTTCTTGTGCGCAAACATTAATCCTCGAGCTAGGGCTTCATATTCAGCTATGTTATTAGTGCACCCGAATTGCAACATGTAAGAAGCAAAGAAAACTTTCCCTTCTGGGCTAGTTAGCATAATTCCAACACCACAACTGGTCTTGGACTTGGATCCATCAAAGGTAAGGGTCCATAGCTGATCGTGGGCTGGGGCTGATTGTTTTGAAGCTGTTATGGATGCTTGAGTAGAATGAGCCAGATGTGGGACTCCTTGATCTTTTACTTCAGGTATAAGGGAAGGGTGTTCTATAAGTTCCTTAGGCATGCTTTCCAATTCATATTTAGTTATAGCATCTGATCCGTGACTATCCTTCTGACCATCACTAGTGTCTTTAGTTAACCCCTTGGGTTTTGTTTCATTTGTAAGCACAGGGTTGTCAAGCAGATCTTGGGGCTGCTCCTCATCAGTATGTTGATTTGGGCATGTGTCTAGAGTAGGTTTGATTTGAGAAGAGATTTCTTCTGAAAGTATTGTATCCCTGGTTAACATAGTTGCTTCCTTGGCCTCAAATGAGAAGCAGTCTGCAATGGCCTTAGGGCAACTTGAGCTAGCTTCCTCAATTTTAGAAATGTGATTTAGAATGTCGATGCAGGGTTGGCAAGCCAGCTCAGAATGAGTTTGATAATGTATCCTGCACCAATTAGGAAGTAGGAGGCTTTGCAGATCTATATCTGCCCCTAAGACCAGTTGGTCTTGTTGCAACTTTCTAATCAGGGCCTGTTGATTTCCATTAATTGTAGCATCAAGACACTTCAGTTTTGACATGTCTTTGGGATTGAGAACCGATAAGGTCATAATTTTTTCTTGCTTATAAACCTCCATCTCAGTCTCAAAGTAGGCCACCTCATTGAGACAATCATACTCAGTGGTGATATGCTTAAGGCGAGGCTCACTTTCAATCCTAATTTGATTAGGAATCCCTTTCCATGATAGCCACATATGTGAGAATTCAAGAGCAAGATATCCCCCTAAATTTTTTATCAAATCTCGGCTTAGCAGCATACCATAGGTCTCGGGAATATCTCCCACTTGAATATCTATGTTGGTAAGGATCCCAGGATCAGAGCCAACTTGGACATGTATGTTCTTTAACTCCCCCACTACATTGACCTTTGTTTTGTCTAGTTGAATGGCTTTCTTATTGGTTTGAATAGGGTTTAATCCTAACTTCTTGCATATAGAAAATGGCATGACATTTCTTGAAGGCCCCAAGTCCAATAAACAGTTATGTAAGTTCTTGCCAGAAATTCTTAAACTTAAAAGAAAAGGTGGAGTACCCACCTTGGTTCTGTATAAGGCCACATTCACGTCCCCAACAAGTGCCACCTTACTCTTTCCTTTCAACTTGTCAGCTTGCTCCAAGGCTTTTAGTACTATTTCCCTTTGGGCAGGGCACCACTTTAAAATGTCAAAATATGACAAAGAAGTTTTCTGTTTCTGCATCTCAGAAATAATGTCAAATTCTGCATTATAACTTGAATTACTTTTGAAAACTACAGAGGGATTACCCTTGTTATGGAGATCAGGTGGGCCTTGTGGCGGAGGAGGATTATTATCAGCCCTTTGATTTGGAGGCACCATGTGATTAGGAGGTGCTGATGTAGTGAATGGCCCCTTACCCTAATTTCTTAGGAAGTGTCCTCCCTTCATTTGAAAAGCTTGGACATCATATGAATCCTCCTCGGGTTCATTCTCTTCTTGCCTTGGGAATGAGGGCTCCTCCTCAAAGAGCTCATAAGTCATTGCGGTATCCACCGAGTCACCTTCTTTGTGTGAATTCCCCTATAATGTGCGAGCATCTTTGTGTGCCATCTTGACGACTTTCTCCATTTGAGGACAATTTACCTCAGAATGGGTTGTCGTATCATGCAATCTGCACCAATTGGACATGAAGTTGAGGTCAGCCACATTTGTAGTATGTGTTCTCTCCTCATTTTCTTGATAGTTGTGAGGGACTCCACCGTTATTAGGCCCTGTATTCCATTTCCTATTGTTATTTGGGCGTTGATTATACCCTCTGTTCTGGATTTGATAACCCCTTTGGTTGTAGTTGTTGTTGCTCTGATAAGTACCCTGGTTATTGTTGCTCTGATTGGGGTAGTTTCCCTGGTTTTGGGAAGGGTTTACTATAGTTGAGCCATGTCATTGGTAACTTGAGACAATGTTTTCTTCAGGGTCTCTACCTCGTTGGTAAGCTAAACTGTCTTCTCACTTTCTGCACTCTTAACAACATGTGGCTGATCACTATGATTTGATGTTCCCATTTGGTTATGATGACCTTGGGAACCTTGAGGAACCTGTGGTTGTTGAAAGAGATTAGAAGTTCCCATAGCAAAGAATGGGATAGGTGGTTAGGTTTCCAATTCAGACATAGGCCCATAGTGGGAAGGAGACATCCCTGGGACAGTGTTGAATAGATGAGTTGAGCTATGCATCTGATATCCCATTGAAGGGAAACCTACTCCCAGACTTCCTTGTTGAGAACTAACTTGCTGTTGTAGCTTAATAGCTAAATGATAGACTTTGGGTAGAGAATCAATGTCAGCTGTTGGATATGTCCTTTGTAAGAACAAACCTAGCAAAGGGTCTATAACCTAAAAATATGCCTGGATAGCGCTGTTCTCAGTAACCAGATAGGGATCTTATAATCTCCTATACATTCGCTGGAACCTAGTATTGAATAAAGGAAAAGATTCACCTGGTTCCTTCCTTATAATAGCAAACTGATGATATAAAAGAGTTGGGTCCACATACACCCTGAACTGGTTAATGAAGGCATTTTCCAAATGTGTCCAAGTTAGAATGGAACCTTGAGGAAGGTTAAGGTACCAATTATATGCCATATCCCCTAAGGAGTAAGGGAACAATCTGCAAACTACATCATGGTGAGCTATTTGAGCTCTTGTGCAAGCATCCTTGAAAGCTTGTATGTGCTCTTCGGCACTTCGTGATTCACCATGGATGTACTTAGGGCAGAATTTCTCAAGGTTTTTGGGCATATCGTGAAAACCTCCAGGGATAGTCCCCAATGGAGAGGGATTATTCTGAAAGAAAGCCATTGGTGGCGGTGGTGGTGGTTGAGCCAGCTGTTGTATGGGTTGAATCAGCTATGATGATAATTGAGATGAATTGGCAGATGGATTAATGGGTATCCACTGAGGTATTGGTGCAAATCCTGGTGGAGTGAGCGGAGCTGATAAGGGTGGTATGATGGTTGACCCAGTTCTGTGATACTTATGTCTTGTTAGGGTCTTGAGTTCTATGAAGGATGATGAATTCCCAGTTGACTGAAGAACTATGTGGGGCCTTTATGGGGAAGATGACCCAGCTTTATCCAATTTTCCCTTCTTTCCCTCCTTCTAGCGCCAGTTCCTGTTGATGGCGATTTTGGCACCACAACAATGCAAGTAGAATATTGCTACTCTGCTTCTCCTGAAAGAGAAAGGCAACACATGGATGCCTTAGCTCCCAAGGTCTTGGTAGTTGGGTCTCAACTGTGTTGATGTTACTCAGTGGCCAATGCGACAGTAATATTCAAGGGGCCTGTTGGTGTTGGGCTTCTGGATTGTTCTAAGATTGAGCATGAAATAAAACCTATTCTAACCAGGGGTTTTAAAGAAATACAAAAAGATGGATCAGGGTTTTAGAACAGAAAAGAACAATAGTTCATCCAATTTAACCAGACTTATTGCCTTTTAAGGAATTTGTAAACTAAAACTGAAGAACAAATTAACTTGTGATTAACACACAGTATCATTCATTCACAGTGTTGATTTTTAACAACTAATTATAAACTACCATTTAAGCAAAACACAAAATGAGATTGCATTCCTTGAAAGCTTTCAAAATTAGATGACTAATTTTAGATAAATACCGTTCTGGAACACAATATGAAGTAGATTCGAATATGGTTGCTTCTACTGTGGGTTAGACAAATAAGCAACATTTACAAATCTAGCACAATCACTAGTGTACAAAAAACCTGTGCCTTCAGAATGCTTCCATCTACACTAGAAGAACTTTGAAAATACATTACAATCTATACTGAAATCTAACTGCTAACTAAGAAGATAGGAGAAGCTCTCATTACTGAGAATCAAGATGCAACTCGATCTCCTTCTACTAGCTGACTAACTCCTAATAGTTCTAGCTCTAAACAGTTCTCTAAACCTAGAAGTTCTAATATAGAAGTGCTAACACTAAAAATTCTGGAACCCCCTTTTACAAAAAGGCAAGAATGCCATATATACATCTCCCTGAGAAGAATGTCAGTGCCCGTTTTTAGGGTTTACAAAATATCCCATGGTGTCAGGAAGTCGGCGCCCAGATCTTTAACAAAAGTGGATTCTGCAATAAATTTGAACCCTTGCTGTCTTATGTCGGTGAAGATTATCCCTTGAGGTGCTCTGTAGATCTTTTGCAGCTACCATCATAACTCCCACGCCTCCATGTTCAACTTCGAACTCTGGCAGAGTTGCTTTGAGTGCCCTAAAATATCATCATTAATGTCGAGCTACCTCTGCCAGTAGATCTCACAGTTGTCCCCTCTTTTTACAGCTTTATCTTCTACCTTCGGCTCTCTGCTTGTTTTGCACGTTGACCGCTCCCATGGAAGCAGAGCATCGAGCTTCTTCTTCAGATCCAAATATCATAGTTCCTGAGCTGGTCCATTGGCTCATGATCTTAGAAGGATCCCACATTGCATGCATCCTGCATATTTCCTCATGATTAGTCGGGCCTGTGCCACGTGAGCTTCCCGAGCAGTCAACGGTGGTCTGATCAATATCGTATGTTGGTGAGACACCAATCCTTCACTGAGACCACATGGCGAAGCTCCAATCCTTCAGCGAACCCCCGCTTTCTCCCTGAGCTCATTTCCTTTTGGTGTGAACTTCGCCCATCGCCAAGATCCTGTGGCAAGACCAGATCCCTACACCGAAGCCGCTCTTGTCGCCGAGACCTCGCCCCTTCGGCCAGACACTACGCCGAAGGGATCACCCTTGGCGATCCTTTCATTTCGCTGAAACCCTTCTTTAGTCATGCCGACTGGGCTCTTTTACTTCACATGTCACGTTATCCAAATTTCTGGGGATGTCCCGCGATACCTTATCGTCTTGGAAAATGTTTTAATTTCTAGCTGACCCTCCTCTTTTGTCACGGTGATATCTCTGTTCTTTTGCCGAAGACCACCGATAGACTCCCCCTTGCTGCGTCGACATGACCCACATGAGTCGGCGAAACCTCATAGTGAGAACGCGAACCTTCCTCGAAAACCCCCTTAGGCGGGACCTCCCTCAGTCGGCGTGACTTCCCATGGTCGGGGAGATGTTATAGCGACCCAATGTTTTCTCGGCAATGAACCCATTCTCCTTCATAGAAACTCCGCTGAATTGCCAAAACCTTCCACCGAACTCAAAATTCTGGATGACTCCCTGAGACAGATCACCACGCACAGAACCTGAGCCTGCAAAACAAGGTGTTCGTTAGAACAATACATTAATATCATGCCTTTTACCAAAAAGAAACTTAACTTCGGCGGAGGCGGAGCCAACATGGGAATGGGAAGCAAAATTTAAACAAGTCCCGGCGGAACCGGGATCGGGACAAAACATGACCCAGATGTGACATCCCCCGCCTTCAAAACTGGTAGGGGCAGGGCCAAAAGAAAACCAGAAATAGGACCGGAGTCGGGGTGAGAACGAGCTAGGGAAAATAATCAACATTCTCGAGTTCATACCCCGTCCCAGATCTGTGTCTGCGAGAATACCCAAAACGCAAAAAAAATGGTAACAAAACATCAGCGGAGCCGGAGCAGAGCGACCAACAAGGCGGAACTGGGGTTGGAACAAAAATCCGAACCAGAAACTTCTCCAAGTTTTGGGTTCGGATTAGTTCCGAACCTACCTCCGGCATCATCCAAAAGAGGAGGAAGAAAGGAACAAAAGAGAGCGAGGAAAGGGGAGGACAACCCCACGATAAAGCAAAAAGGAAAGAAAATGAAAAGAACGGGACAAGCGGAACAATGCAAACAGATGCACAAGGGAGAGAAGACCAAAGCGGCAGGATCGGGGCCGGTGAAGGAACAAAAACGGAGCTTGGAAGAAGTTCCAAGTTCAGAATCGGTTCCGGTTCCGGGTCTGCCAAAACACATGAAACAAAATGCCCAAGGTCGAAAAGAAAACACCTAGGGCAAAGGACACAAACCAACAAAGACCAACGAAGAGAAAAGAAAAGGCGGGGTTGGACCCGGGACGGGACCAAAACAAGGAACTTGAGAAAATTCAACATTCTGAACCGAGCCCGGACACGACTCCGACAAAGAACAAAAGAAACAAAAACCAAGGTCTGTCAGAACCGGAACCGGGGAAGGAACAAGACCCGAACTTATAAGGAATTTCCAAGTCCAATATTGGTCCCGGTTCCGCCTCCGACATAACTTTGAAAGGAAAACGCCTAAGGCAGAAAACCAAGGGCCAAAAGGAAAAGACAAAGGGGGACCTATTTTATTCCAGAATAAAATGGGGTGGTTATGCAAGTCATAACAAAACACGCTGTCTATATTCTCAATGTTGACCTAGATTTTGGGCCTTGATAATGATGAGAAGGTCGAACCTTTTCAATTTGGCCTAGATTTTTCACTCAAAAGGGAAAGGAGCAAGAGGTACTATGATTTTGCTAGGGGGATAGCTAGAAAGATGCAAGAAAAATTGAAAAATTATAGTATTGACTCTAAATTCAAGTATTCTTCTATCTTGGCTCATTTGATTTTGCATCAGAATTTTGAGTGGTTGGGGAGAAATGTACCAGTGTCTAGGTTATATGAAAGGGGTTGTCTCCAGTCGGTTTCTGTGTGGACCCATGTTCTTTTGAGAACAGGGGATTATTATTAGTTTGCAGATCACTTTCTAAGGCCAGTGCTTCAAGATATATTGCCTCACCCTATCAGTCATTTCTCTCAAGATGTCATACAATGGATTGAAAATTCGCCTACCCCAATGGATTATTTCTTGAGTAAGGATTTTACATTCATCATATTTCACGATTTTTCCAGGGAGCCCTTCTGACTCCCCAAATTTGTAACAAATAGAGTTTTCGTGTTGGAGGCTTTCCGTTAGGTGACCGTTGACAAAATATATGGCGCTAGAAGAAAAAAATGAAGATATATCCACTTCCCCTCATAATTGCTAAAATTCAAGTAATACTAAATAAGCGGAAGGCCAAGGATGAAATCATGAATTTTTTGGCGGCCTTAGGCTTGGTCCTCATTTGTGCCAAGTGGGATTATAACCCAAATAAGGTTTACACATTAAAACATGAAATTTGAGAATATTTTGAGAGAAAGAGAAATCTAACTCGAGAAAGTCTGGATGTATACATTGATTTGGCTCACATTCAATTCTAGCGACCAAAATGGTTAAATTTATATGAACTGCAAGTAGAATACCAAAGGAACCTCCTGATGGGAAAATCCCTCAAAACACAACTAAAGTGTAGGGGATGTTCAGAACAAAAAAAGGTAGACTTTTGAAGATTCTAACAGGAGATGAGGTGCTAAGGAGCCCCTTTCAGTCACTTTTAGTAACTTTCAGTAGCTTGATGATGAATTCAAGGAAATATATGATAAAGAGGCTTATTTTGACAACAGCAATCTAGAGACGAGCCACAAAATTGATGAAGAACAAGTTCCACATTGGAATTCTCAGCCTTGGGAATCTGACAATCAAAGAGACTCGAGGAGAAGGGATTTGCAAGCTCCATCCTCCCCCAATGCCCGAAGTAAAGGAAAACAGACCCGACGGTCTCTGAGAGGGTCCACTGCGGTCATTGAAGGCCAAGTTTCAAAAGGATCAGTTACCAAAGGATTGGTACGTATTATTCCCATTCATGCAAAGAGAAGAAGGATCCAAGATCTAGGTGCCCCTAACATGTTGGCCCGTCAAGAAGAAGAAGCAGAGTCCTTCCTATGAAGTGTTTTGACTATGGAAGCTCAGGTAAGTTTTGCTCCCCCTCTTCTTCTTGTTTCTCCATCTTTGGTTAATCCCCTGCCCCCTCCTATGGAAAGGAATCCTCCATCCTTAGACCTTAAGCTAATAATCCTAAATGCACCCCCTACCATTTTCAATGAATCTTTTCAAGCTACCTCACACGTCGAAAGAGCATCATCTGTTGTGGCCACAATCGATTCTTTAATTTCCCTATCAAGGGCCCCCATTGAAATAGTTGAGACCCCCACTTTACCCATCACTCTCAGCCCATCTACTACTAGGAAAGCACCTATCCATTAGCATGTTTCCCTGTTCACTCCAACTAGTTTTTCCCCTGCTCAATTTGGTGTCCCACCTTTTTCCATGATAACGCTACCTTTTGTGTCCCTGCATGCTCACACATCTAAAGTTTCCCCTTTTGTCACCCTTTTTGAACTGCCTACTAGTGCTTCCATTGCAACATAGAGCATTGGTGTCCCTTAAACTCTTCAAGGTCATTTTGATGCTACCAAGCAAGCCTGATAGGAGAGAAAGCAAAAAATAATTTTAAAGAATGCCAAGTTGCCTGCTACCAAGAAAATTGAGGCTTGCTTCAATGAGGAGCAAAACTCTCTACTAATCACTACCATGAAGTCGTTCGTTTCCAAGCCCAAAGGGAAAATATAGATGGAGGACTACAACATTCATGTCATGGGCCTGGACTTGAATGAGAATCGCTTGCACAACAAGGTGGTCCTAGAAAAGGTCACTTAGAAAGTGGTATATTCCGACTATGAAAGTCTAGACATGAAATTGAAGAAGTGTGAGGTAGAGTTGGAAAATGTGAAGGAAAAGTGAGCAAATTGCAGAATGAGATCCAAGCTAGAGAAGCTGAAATGACTAGTGTAAGGAAAATTCAAGGCCGGCAAGGAGAAACATCTAAGTTGCTTGTTGAAGCTCAAATTGAAATTTTTTTGCTTCATCTTGAAATTGAAATATGAAAAGAGAACTGGATGATGTCCAATCTCGAACTTTCGACGATCTTCAAAAATCCCAAGCAGAAGCAAAAGAGTCAAAACAAGAGATTGGAAGGCTAAGCTCAAAATTAACAAATGCCCTCAGAGAAAGAAGTCAAATGGAGGAAAGTGCAAGAGCAAGAGAGGCTTAGTTTAACCAGGGGCTAGCTACTAAATGAGAATCTAGAACCCTCCCAATATTGAAGAAGTTGGTATCCATGCATTGGGAGTATATCACAGTTGGTGTTACCATTCTTGATCATGCTCTACAATTCTTAAGAGATGTTTGGGAATTGAATGGTAAGGTTGGCCTGATGGTCGATCACTTTATGCAAAAATGCTCACCCTAAGTGATGGAATCACACAACTTCATGTCCAAGTTATGTATAGCCACTAATAAGGCTCTAAGAAGTGTGAGGATTCCCAATCAGTGAGTTGCCTCCATCAAAGCTAATGAGATCATCAACTGTCACAAGGTTGTGACAAAGTGTAAAGAATGTTAGACGACGATGAATAAGCAAGTCGTTGAGATCAAGGACTTCGATGTCTTGGTTATCTTTAGGCTACCTCCTCCTCTTTCACCAAATGAAGATGTGTTGACGGTTGAGCAAGTCACAGATGTAATCTAACACAAGATCTAGGCCTTTGCGAAACTCCCAAGTCTGAGTATAGCACCCATGGTCGATGATATTGAGAAAAATATTTACCCTCTTTATCAACTCTATTATCACCTTGGAGCATTTTCTTCCATATGGGGATTTGTCTCTTTTAAATAGGTTTTTGAGCTAGAGCAAGCATGCAGGAAGATCCGCACTCTCATCATATCAACCGATGTAGACTAGGAGGCACAACATTTCACTTTCTTCAAACTCCAAGAATTACCAGAGGCCTAGGTTTGTGCCTCCGCAAGTGAAGACCCCCTATGAGTCACCAAAACTGTGAAACATTTTTTGCCTTAATCATTTTGATTTTTTGGCTTGTTTAAAGTTTTCAGTTTTGAATGTGCCCATGCTCAAATAGAGTTATTGGAAAGGTGTGTAATGCGCCACGTGGTGCCTGTGTGGATTTCATTTTTCACCTTCCTTTCAGGAGAGATTCAGGAGACATGTTGGCTTGTTGGAGACTTTCCAAGGATTTATATTCATGAGCTCAAAAGTTTATGACTATTTGACACATCATCTCTTCACTACGAGCGGATTGCACTTCTTATGAAGTGATATCTTTTGGGAGTTTTTCAGAGCTTGCTGGCCTTTTACTTTTCTTGTTTTTTGATATGGAAGCTTTGAGTTGGTGCCTTTGGTCGATGTGATTGGTCAACAGGATCTTTTTTCTAGGTTGTGTTTCTACGATTTGATCATTTACAAGCCTCTATCTTTGCTAAATATTTGAAAAGCATTAATGTGACCGCTGAGAATTGATGAGCAAAGATTGTTGTGACCTAACCAAGGATCTACAATCAGATTGTGTGCAATAAAAATACAACACCTGGTAGTGATCACTTTTGTGTTGTGGCGGCGTTTTCTTCTTTCAGCAGCTATAAAAGAGGGGTGGCGATAATTGAAAGGGTTGGATTACAAGTTTCAGTTTCCTTTATCAAGGAAAAGTTTCATTAGTTTTCTTAGGATATAGAATTATTTTCAAAAGTAAATTTGAAGAACTACTTTTCTCTGGTATGTTATATCTTTTAAGGCTTAAACTATTATCGGATTGGCATCCAACCTCTATTTTAAAGTTCATTTTATATTTAAAGCATGAACCATTGAGAAGAAATTGTTGAGACTATGCATGTGTGGTGTTTATCAAGCTTTCTTTCTTTATGCTTTCGTTCTAAATGAAACACTATATCTGGCAAGTTGAATTTGAATAATTTAAGTAGCTAATTTCCATGTTGTTGCAAATATGAGCTAGTCTGGTGGTGTTGTCATTAATGTTTTCATTGATGTCAACATAGTTCAGTATGTTGCAGATTGTACATGTATAGTTGAGATGTTGTTGAGATGTTGTGAGTACATGGAGCTATCTTTATGATGTTGTAGATGTGTTGGTTTGATATGTTTCCAAGTACTTTTGAGAAAATTAAATAAAGAAGAGAATTCAGAGTGATGAAAGTGTTCAGAGTGTGCTCTAGTATGTGCTCTGCATTTCCCTTGTGTTGATCTTATGCTTGTGTGGATCTAAAGGTTTGATAATGGTGATTTAGTGGTGATATTTCCCAAGTTTTAGCTTTTGGTTTGACGGTACATGAAAGTTATGTTCACCGGTATGTGAATTGTTCTGGTAGAGTTGATCTTCTCTGGTTCGAGAGAAATATTTTTGTTCTACAGTTCTTTGTTTCATTTTAGATCATGCGGATCTGGAATATGTCATGTGAAGGTCTTCTCTGTGCTTTGGCAAAGATGTTTGAAGATTGGTGATCTGAAAGTCATGTTTCAGTATTTCAGTGTGAGTTTATATAGTCTGGTTGGACTAGTGAAAGGTGTTCAGTGATTGAAGTTTGTTGTTTTGCTGTGGATGTATTTTGAAGATGTTGAAGTGTATTTTCATGCATAAGGAAGTGTGTCATGGAATTCATGTGTCATATTCTTGTTGGTAAGCATGTACATCAATGATCATTTGTGTTTTCATTAGGTTTGGCTAGCTTAGTGTTTACACTTCATTCGAATAATAAAATTCAATTAAGGAAGTGTGTGGTTGTTTTTGAGATATTATTTTTGATCTTGAAAAATGTTTTTATTGGTCCACTCCTATTCCTTTCCATCACAAGAATTTTGAGTTGCTAACCTATTTTGAATTTAGAAAATGAGGTATTTGTGGTCAACCTTAAAGAAAGTTTCTAAGGATGAGGATGGTATAGAAGCAATTTGAATTGTGAAGAGTTGTATGATAGTGTGATGCAAAGTGACGAAAGTGTGTCACAAATCATAAGAGCAGAAGTGTGTGTGTGAGTGAGTTGTGATAGCATTTTTCCAGTGTGTTAAAGGCAGTGAGTTGAAGGTTTATGCAATCCTGCAAATGTGCATTAATTATTGTTGTGGATCTTTTGTTCTCTTTTGTATATGTAGGAAGTGAGCCTCCCTATTGGACAATGAGTCCTTTATGTGGATAGTGAGTCCTTTTTGTAGGTAGTGAGCCTTTGTACTTAGACAGTGAGTCCTCTTTTGGGCAGTGAGCCCTTGGAAGTGAGCCTTTGTATTCAATTTATAATCTTTTATATTGTTATTTAACTCTCACCGTTGTTTTTCCCTCATTGGGTTTTCCATGTAAAAATATGGTGTTCATCGTGTTGATTTACTTTCTATTATTTGTGGTTCATGCTCTTACTTAATAATAGAACAGTGTGGTTGTGGAATTAATGAGTGTTGAGTTTTAAGTTTGAATTATGTGACAACTAATTCACCCCCCCTCTTAGTTGTCCTACACCTATTTAACAATTGGTATCAGATCCTTGGTTCCTTGTTGTTGAGCTTAATTGCTGAAGGAAGATCTAATGGTGCATAAGTTGGTGATCCCTATGTTTGATAGAACTGACTACAATGATTGGAAGGGATAGATGAAAGGATATATTATCTCCTTTGGTTTCAAGACCTATAAGTTTGTTGATACAAAGTATACATACCCGTCTGGTGGTCATACTACTGCAGATGAGATCTCTGCTTATGAAGAAAATGAGAAGGTGAAGTATGCTATTTGTAGTGGTTTATCTAAAAATGAGTGATCGAAGGTTTCTTCTCTAGAAACTACATATGAAGTTTGGAAGAAGTTGGAAGATATGTATGAAGGAAATGAAAGAGTGAAATTGACAAAGAAGCTAGCAGCAAAGTGCAGATTTGTGAATCTGAAGATGGAAGAAGGTGAAGAATTTACAAGTTTCTTTCAGAGGGTTGAAATTACTACAAATGAAGTTAGAAATCAAGGAGGAAAATTATCAAATGAATATATAATTGAGAATATCTTGATAACCCTACTGAAGTGCTACAGTGATAAGATCTCAATTATTGAAGAAGTATATAATCCTAAGACTTACACTTTGGAACAGTTGTTTGGCACCTTGCAAGCATTTGAGTTGAGAAAGTTCTAGAAAGAAGACAAGATAGAAGAAAAGACAAAAATGACATTTAAGGCATTGAAGATTGAAGAGGAACTAGATAGTGATGTGTTGATGAGTTAGAATCAAAATTCACCAGGAAGCTGAAGAAAGATACGAGAAAGTATAAAGGTATGTTTCCCTTCAAATGTTTTAGTTGTGGTAATATTGGTCATTATGTGTCAAGATGTCTGAATAGAGTTGTGCATAAGAAGAACAAGGATTATAAGGATAAAGATAGGAAGGATAAGAAATATATGAAGTTGTACTATGTTAAAGAAGTAGGAATTTTTGATGATGAATATGAGAATGAGGTTGATGATAGTGAATGCTTATTCTTAGCTTTGGAGAGTAAATCTAAATCCATTGACCTTGGAAGATGTGTAAGCAAGAAGGCTCTGGATAATAAGAGAAATAGGATGTAAGATACTTTGGTTACCACTTTCCATGCAAGATAGGATGAAGACTACTAGGTAATTGATAGTGGATGTTCAAATCACATGATCAGAGATAAGAGTGAGTTCACTAAACTTGAGAAATATGATGGTGGTTTAGTTATGTTCGGTGATGATTCAGGAGCTAAGATTTGTGGGAAATGTTCAATTAGTTTTGATGGAGTGCAAAGTACTAATGATGTATATTATGTGAAGGGTTTGAGGCATAACCTTCTAAGTGTTGTTCAAATGTGTAGCAATGGTTTCAAACTTGTGTTTCAGAACAATACCTGTGAAATCAGAAAAGGATCTGAAAATGGAGATATGATTGCTACTAGAAGAACTCATGGAAACATCTACCAGTTGAATGGAGTTGATGGTCATTGCCTTGTATCTCAAATCAGTGAAATTTGGTTATGGCACCAGAGAATGGGACATGTGAATTTTGATAACTTGGTCAGAATCAGTGCAATGGAGATTGTTCAAAGACTACCTAGAATCACAAGACCTGCTAATGTTATCTACAGAAGTTGTCAATTGGGGAAACAAACAAGATGCAACTTTAAGGGAAAAGAGCATTCTACTACTAGAATGTATGAGTTAATCCATACTGATCTCTATGGTCCAACTAGAACTAGAAGCTTGAATGGTAATAGATATTTCATGTTGCTTATTGATGATTATACTTGAATGACATGGGTTTCTTTTCTCAAAGAAAAGACTCAAGCTCTAGATAGGTTTAAGGTATTCAAAGCAAGAATGGAAAATGAAGTAAATTTGAAAATCAAGTGTTTAAGATCTGATAGAGGTGGAGAATTCACTTCTAGTGAATTTAATGCATTTTGTGAACAACATGGCATAAGAAGATAGTTTTCTGCTCTGAGAACCCCTTAGCAGAATGGTGTAGTTGAAAGGAAAAACTGGACAGTACAGGAAGCTGCTAGAACCATGATGAAAGAATCAAATGTACCGAATGTGTACTAGAGAGAAGTGATACATACTATTGTTTATGTTCTTAATAGAGTCTAGATCAGATACAAAAACACTAAGACACCTTTTGAGTTATGGATTGGTAAGACTCCTACTGTGAAGTATCTCAAGGTATTTGGAAGCAAATGCTATATTAAAAGAGATGATGAAAATATTGGAAATTTTGATGCTAGTTGTGATGAAGGAATCTTTCTTGGATACTCTACTACTAGAAAAGCATACAGATGCTTTAATAAAATATTGAGAAAGATTATTGAAAGTGTTAATGTGAAGGTTGATGAAGACATGTGTAGACCTATTGAGCTAAGTGAAGTTTAACCTGGAGATCCTATCTGTGGAAATGTACCTAAAGAAAATAAGAAGGAAGAAGAAGAGAAAGAAGAGCAAGTGGAAGAAGAAGAAGAAGAAGAAAATGAACTAGAACCTGTTGTCAGAACTCCTAAGTATGTTCTGAAAAATCATCCGGAGGATCAGATAATTGGAGATAATGGTGAAGGTGTGAAGACAAGAAGGAGAGTTAAAGCAGAGGTAAATTTTTGTCTATTATCTAAAATTGAACCCAAATCTATAAGTGAATCATGTGAAGATGAAAGTTAGATGAGAGCTATGAAAGAAGAATTGCAATAGAGAGAAAAGAATCAAACATGGGAACTAGTCCTTAAGCCTATGAATAAAAAT
>VDFB02351922.1:0-16710 GCA_007258455.2 Sequoia sempervirens
ATTGACTTTTTCATCAATTTTATCTAGATTTCAGACCTTCATGCCATCAATTTTCAGTCTCCAGGTGCACACATTTTGTTTCATATCTTTCTATTTAGTTTTATTTGCATTTCTAGGTCATTTATCACATGTTTGCATATCATAATGTGTTTTCCAGCACTTTGTATTCCTTAAGTTTCACATTAATAATCATCTTTCTTTATCAATTTATTGCGCTTAGTACATTAAATTTAGACACATTTCATCCCTCATTTCATAAATATTGAGTGTAGACATTAGCATTTTGGCCCATCTCTCTCCTTTTAGTTGAAAAACCCTAGAAGAGTTAGAGAGCATTAAGGTGCCAAAATCATCATTTACAAGAACATAAAAGGATGTGAGCTGGAAGACATGTCACTAATGTGTATTTCATTAAGAGTTCTAGAACTATTATGTCCCTCACAATGTTAATGATCAACAATCATTTTCCCATTTCCATAAGCACTGCTCTGTTGGAAAAATCAATGACATAAATATTGGCAATGTAAAGTCTAAAGTGACCTAGAATATTAAAATGGTGACTCAAAGTTTCTATTTCAATACATCCCAATCCATTTGTTGTTTTGTAAACTTGCAAACTGGTTGTAGAATTTTGCAATTGTGGAACAATCAAGATGCAAATGACTGATTATTATCTTCAAGGAGATTTCTTTAAGCATTTTTGTTCAATGCCTCTTGATTTACATACTAAAATGTGACTATAGAAGCTGAGTTTTAGCTAAATGGCAAGTCCATAGTTGTACCACTTCATTTTTTATCAATATTCATGTTCGAGTTTAGTAGATAATTGCATTGAATTAGCACTTAAGAAATTTTATATCAATGTTGAAAAATTGTACATTGGAATATCCAAGTCAAATAGAAATCATTTGACACCTAAGTAAGAAGCCTACAAACCTTGTTTACCTTGTTATTGAAAGACAACTACAAGAATCAACATTTGACGAAAGAACCACTGAGGTAAATTTAATTGTAGACAAAGAACTAATACTTGGGGCATCTTCTTAACTATCTGAGGTAAATTTAATTGTAGACAAAGAACTAATACTTGGGGCATCTTCTTAACTATCTTCCAGTTGAAATATTTCTTCTATAAAGAATATTAATTAGAGATTTTCATATAGAATCATATAACTCTTTGACATATACCTAGGTCAATAATTCTCACAATGCAAATATATCTTCCGTGGGAAACAAATGACATATATAGTGACAACATAAGATAGTGTCGATATGAAAAAAGACTTTGATATCTATGAGCTAAATAAGAAAAAAAATTGTATCTATCAGAATGTGTATGCCCAGGAATAAAATTTTGCAGAGAAGAAAACAAACTACACAAATTAAACCAGATGACAAAAGATTCAAATGAAGAATTACATTCGAATATGTGTTACCAAAAAATGTATGGTTGAAATTTCTATGCTCATTTGAGTCTTTCTAGTGGACTTTGGCTTGATTTTGTCTAGATTTAGTGTTGTAATGTGGTCAACACATTCACATTAGGTCTTGGACCCTTGTGAATCATTAAGACTTCTAGGTTGTCTTGTAAAGGTGTTGTGAAGTGTTGCAACCCACTTTCACACTTTTCTAGGACCCTTTCATCATAATTCACTTAAATAACCTATTTTATCACTCACCAAGTCTTATTTCAAAGTGTTGTAAAGTGTTCTAACCCACTTTCATGCTTTTCTAGACTTGACATCACTAATTCAACCCTTTCCCATGTTTAAATGACCCCTTAATACACTTCCTGGCCGTTTTTAAGTGTGTTATTGAGGATATTCCCATTGGAAAACATTTAATGCCCCAAAATTCCCAACACCCACTTAATTTTCTTAAGTGGGACTAAGTCGCCAATAGGGGTGACTTAGTACTTTTTGGCACAAAACTCAAAGTAGTTTTAAATTTCTAGTGGGAATTTGTCCTCTAACCCATGAGGTCGGCATGTGATGTGTTACTTTCAGGAAAGTTTAGTAAAATCAAGTATAATTAATGGTTTTTCCCCTCATTTTACATCTGCTACACTTTCCTAGTCACAAGCATTCAAACATTCATCAAGTCACTCACAAGCATTCAAACAAATCAAGCATTATCATGTCAATCCATTAGAGCACTTCATTGGATATCTTCAGATTTTGAAAATAAAAGGTGTGGTAAGTTTATGAAATTTGCATGCTATCTATTTATCATTCTCCTTTCATTTCATTTCATTATTTAGGGTTTGATTACCAAAGTGGGATTTGACCAAGGCAAACCTCTATTCTCTAACCCTCAACCATTTTTCCACTTTTACATGTGCGTTTGCAGACTTTTGTATGCATATTTTTCAAGAAAATAAGTGTTGAAAAGTGATCAAGAAGTCTTCAAAGTCAACAAAAGTCAACACAACCCTAGTTCAAGCTTGGAGAGGCTTTCTACCCATTTTTTGTAAAATCAAGTGCAAACACCTGTTAGAAAAGAAAGTGTTGACTTGAGGCTACAAGATTTTGTCTAAAATTTCCAAAGATTTTTAGGAGGACTAAGTTGCCACTACTGGTGGATTAGTCCCACTTCTAGGCCTGAAAAGTGATTTTGACATTTCTGGATACCCATTTGGCATATTCCTCTTCTAGTAAAGTTTCCTGAAACTGGGACTGTCAACTAGCCTGGTGTAAGTGTCCCAGTCAACCTTTTCAACCATTTTTTTAGGATTCCATAATCTCTCAACATCAACCTTCATATTCTAGGTGCACCTCTTTCATTTTGTTCTATTATTTCATCATTTAGTTGCATTTTTAGGCATTTTCTGCATATCACAATGTGTTTTCCAACAATTTACATTTTCCAAGTTTTGCATCATTAGATCATTTAATTTTAAGATAAGATCATTATAACATCATAATTAGGCATAATACATCTCATTTACATTGAATTTGAGTGTAAACCCTTGCATTTTGGACCCCATCCAATCCCCTTTTCCTTTTAGGTGAAAAACCCAAGGAGGAGCAAAGCATTGTTAGGGCAACCCAAAATCATCATTTACATTTTGGTGAACCCATCATTTGATCATATTCCTTTCTTATTTTAAAGTGCATCCTAGGTTTCATTTTCATTGCATATTGCATTGGTTAAAGTGCATCCTAGGGTTTTACAATTGCATTAGTGAAAAGCTCAATTAGCTTGCATTTTTGCATAGTTTTTGCATTAAAAATACAAAAAATCTGCATTTACATACTATAGTTGCATTTGTGCATCTGAAAGACATAGAATTGCATTTAAAAGTTCTAAAAAAAAACAAAAAAATTATTAGTGGGACTAAATTGCCACCCTAGGTGACTTAGTCCTTTTGCATATTTTGCACTGTATTTTCTGGTAATTTTTGGGTATTTTCTAGTATTACATTTATGTTTTAATTTACAAAATTATTATTATTTTCATTTTATTTGCCCTAGATTGCATTGCATTAGCATCCACCCCATATTTTGTGGTACTTGTATGAGTGTTTGATGCCCCATTGATAATACTTTAGTGAGATGAAGTTTGGACTCATAGCTTCCCACGATAACACTTTCATTGTGGACCTTGGGATCTCAAGAGCTCCTACTCCTGGTATGGAAAATGGCGCATTAGGCATGGATACTACCACTCACATGACTTCACCTTCCCATCTAATACATGTTGACACACAATCTAGTTTTATTCTGCAAGATAAAGTCATTAGTATTCATGAAGATTTTGCACAATTACATCAATATTTCTCCCTTGAAAAATTTTCCACCACTACCATACCTACCATAGAAAACCTTCATCGTTTGATTGAAAGCGATGATGGCTTACAAGTTATGAAAAGAATAGCTGAAATATACAACAAACATGTTCCTTCCACATCCCAATCAACAAACATTTTTATGAGCCAGGGAGGATCTCAAATTCCTCCTCCTTCAACCATAGCATCAATTCCCACCTATACCACTCCTCAAGTTACAACAACCATGCAACAGGTTAGTCATGTGACTCCTTTCGCTATTCCAACTAGCATTCCTAGTTCTTTTCTTGCATTGCATGTTCCCTCTTCCACCTTCACCTCTCTTAGTGTTCCTTTCACTTCTCCTAACATTACAGACACTCCATCACCATTTTCCCTTCCAACTCATACCACTTACACTAATACCATCATTACACAACTCTTTAACACCGTTTCATCCATGCAACAACAAACCTCCACCATTAGCCAAAGTCAAAATTATCCACCCACGTATCATGTCCATAGCAGCCCATTATCCCTCGAGATCTTACGCACTCAAATTCCACAAGGAATTGAAATGCCTAGATTTGAGAAGTATGAAGGTAAAGTAGACCCTACTAATCATGTCAATGCTTATACATCCTTGTGCAGTGATTTTTACCTTGATGACAAATTATTAGCTAAATTTTTTCCTAGGACCTTAAAAGACACTGCATTGGAGTGGTTTTCCAACTTACCCAATCATTCCATCTGATCATTTAATGAACTTATGGATGCCTTTATAAGTCATTTCCAAGTCCATATGACTCCTAAAAAGATAATGGCTGATTTAATGCGATGTAAAAAAAACACCGATGAAAAAGTCACTAATTTCATTTCACATTATTAGTCATTATATGCTCAAATTGATGCCAAGATTCCTGATTCACATCTACAAAAGATGTTTATCAAAAACTTCCATACTCACCTTCAAGATAAGTTAACTATGATGAAATTTCCTTTGTTCCTGCATTTATGTACAACCCTTTGTGACTATCACAACTCGGTTTCTAGTCATGATTCAAAGTCCACTTCTAATCGAGCTAAGAAGTATGAGAAAAATACCCAACACAATGCGCAAAAATTTAGAAAACCAAACTGAGGCTTTTTACAGTTCAAGCCACCTTCTCTGTAACCAACCCAACCTATTCCAAGTCAAGTGGCAGTTGTTAAATAAATGGTTCCCTTTACCTATAGGGACCCGAAGATAAAATTTACACCCTTTCCCGATACTCTCCATAACACAATGAATCAACTGTTGCAACAACAGATGATAAATTTTCCAATAGTTAAACCACTTGATACCACTAAGCCTTTACCACTACCTTTAAACCAAATGATTATTGTCATTTTCATCGCCAAAATGGACATGACACCGAACAATGTAAGCATCTCAAACACTTAGTTCAAGAACTCATTGATTTGGGTTGTTTGTCCATTGCGGTTTCAATGATCAAGGCAATAAGTCTGTTGTACCCCCTAATCAAAATTTAAAAATCTTTACCAATCCCATGCCTAAACACAATGTTGCATTTGTCAAGGCTAGTGAACCTTCAAACCCTCATGTGATGAACATTGATACCAATAATGAACCTAATATTACTCCAAATGTTACCCAAGTTAATCCTATGGATGAACTTGTGGGTATGATATATGTTATCCCTCGTAAGGACCCACCCAATAAATCTCTTGAGATTAATTTTTCTTCTCATGATATACTTAAAAATCTTCTTGATGGTTCTCTTTACATAGCTGGCCAAATCTATGATAAACCCACCAATGGGATATTAGTAGATCTTGCTTGTGGCGAGAATGTGATCACGGAAGAATTTTTTGTATTACATGAACTTTATCAAGAAGATTATAATAAACCAACCACATGGATTAAAAAACATACTAGTTTTGTGTGTCATACGATCGTACTCCCCTTACAAATACGACCCAAGACTTTGGATGTAACATTTTCTATCATTCCACAATTAGATCAATTTCATGTACGGCTAGGCCATTCTTGGCTTCGCTCGATGAAATCAGTCCCTTCAGTTGTTCACAAATGTTTGAAGTTTCCACATGGAAATTACATATTTACCACACTATAATGGATTTAATCCCTTGTCCTCTAAAGGTAATTTTTCCTTAGAATCATTTTGGCTTGGACCTATGGAACCCATCACCCTTTGAAAAGATTTCTTTTTCATAGCCTATCCAAAGTTCAAAGCCAAACGAATAGCCAAATTGTCTCTTTGTAACATGTCCCCATCCACTTCCACTTCTCCTATCATAGATAAGACCATCCTTCGGTCTGAGTCCGAAATTGAACAACCAATACAACCTCATGAGCAAAAAACCATAGACACCTCCCCTTCCTTGTATAAACATCCAAGAGAACATGAAACCAATCATGTCATGCCTCCTCACATTAAAAAAGTTTATAAATCCAAAGAGATAGTGATTGACCCATCTTCTTTGGTTCCTTTTGTTCTTCCCCCTCAAGAAGAAAAGGAACCTATGGTGGATCAACTAGGTCTTACACCTCAACAACTTCAAAATAAAATTAAAAGAAACCATGGTGCTAGAGAGTGTAGGTGTCATCATCGTCTCCTTGCTCGTCAAATGCAAAATGAAAACAACAAAGAAAATCAACCTCCACCTTTGACAGGAGCAATAAATGATCACCCTCCTTCTCCTGACCTGCCACAAGATAATACAGTCCCACCCTCACAACAAAATGATTTGATCCCACTGCCACAGCTCCTGATACATCCTTCCTTGGAATTTACCCTCCTTCCTCCCATCGTAATCAATCTTGATGATGACAAAGATGAGGAGATCACAAGAATAGATGAATAAGTGCATAATGATCTAAACTCTTTATTTTCATCTACCATGAGCTTAAATGATAAATCTACTACACCAAGTGAAGAACTTGGCACATCTCTTAGTTCAGCACTTGCAATTCTTCCTTTGGACAGTCAACTACCCTCACAATATATTGAACATGATTGGGAGGTGGATGACTTGTTAGATGGTTGACTTGCATTAACCTTGCTATCCCTTTTGCATTTTTCTTTTTCTTTTTCTTTTCTTTAGTATGCTTGTGTGTATTGTGTTTCCTCGTAATATGCATTTGATGTTCTCTCTCTTTGTACATTTCTATTCCTACCTTTATTCTTCTATATGCCTACATTGTTTTTTGTTTTCCTTTTGGGGATGACACAAGAATGGACAATCTATGTCCTTCCATGTTGACCCAAAAGGTCCTTTTTCTCTTTTGTTTTGTGTTTTCCTTTTGGGGATGACACAAAGCATAGGGCGACCTATGTCTCTTCCATGTTGACCCAAAAGGTCCTTTTTCACTTTTTTTTGTGTTTTCCTTTTGGGGATGACACAAAGCATAGAGATGACCTATGTCTCTTCCATGTTGACCCAAAAGGTCCTTTTTCACTTTTGTTTTGTATTTTCCTTTTGTGGATGATGCAAAGCATTGAGACACCCTATGTCTCTTCCATGTTGACCAATCGGTCCATTTTCCTTTTTACTTTTTCTTGTGTTTCTCCTTTTGCGGATGATGTAAGGAATTGAGACCACAATGTCTCCTTCATGTTGACCCAAAATCTTTCCCTTTTCTTTCACCTTTTCATTTTATTTTCGCTTTTCTTTACCTTTTGGGGATGATGCAAATCGTTGACAGCACAATGTCTCTTCCATGTTGACTCAAAATAGACTTTTCTTTTGTTTTGTTTTCACCCTCTTTGTGTCATTCTTCCAATTCTATGTATTTGGGGAATGATGACAGTTTCAATCTCTTTCATAAAAACATTGTAGCAATGATCATACTGACCCCAAATCCATAGATCCCTTATGTGTTTGGTTTGTTCCTTTCTAATGGGAAACCTCCCTTTCTTTTGTTTTCTTTTTTGTTTACATGTAGCAGGCTTCCTTGGAAACATATGACTTGGCATAGGGGCTTTCCAAGTTGGATCTCATGTCTTGTTTTCTTTTTGCATTTTATTTCCTTCACTACTTTAAAGTAATTGCTCACAAAACAGTGTGTAACAATTTCTTTAAAGTGGGGGGCATACATTGGCATCATTTCATTTGCATTCTTGGTGTAGCCTTGTCACTTCATATGATGCACTTGTCACTTTGTGGATGACATTGGATATGATGTCCTTCATAAGTGTGATGTATCTTAGCATATTACATTCCTCTTGGTGGCTTGATGTGATGCATTGCATCCCCTAAGTTGTGAATATAATCTTGTTTGATTGGTCCTCTCTTGGAGACATTAGACACAATGTTCCCTGAGTGATAAACCTTGCATGAACTTAACAAGACGCCTTTGAACATCTTTTGCATTTTACATTTTTGCATTTTACCTTTTGCATCTTTGCCACCTTGCATAATATAACTTGCATGCATGCAGTACCCTTGCATTTGTTCATGAGTTCTAAGCATACGAAGCTTTATTTGTCTCATGAAGCACGAACTGACATTGTCTTTGTGGCACCTTATTAAATTTATCAGGAGGTATAACTTTGATATGGTTGAGTGGGAAACCCATTCCGAGGCATGACTTTCCCCATATTCACCTATTGTGGATTTCTCACCCTGTAGACAACCAAAAGTTTCATGGCCCCAGAGTAAGTATGCTTGGGACTTCTCACATGGCAAACAACCATAAGTTTCATCACCCCAAAGTGAGTACACATTTATTATTTCAAACAACCAGCCTAGATCTAATCCACAACAAGTTGGACATACGATCGAAGCTTTCATTCCTTTTCATCATCATGTGTGTTGCTTTATTCTTATGTTTGGTTCACCATGATATCCTGATCCTAGGGGCTTTATCATCCCTCTTGATTATTTATGTTTCATCTTACCAATGTGAGTACATTAGGATCCCTCTTGATGTGCATGTTGGGCTACTTTAGTGAGAGTTTGAATCAAGTTCATTCTCTCACTAAAGTGGGGGCTCAATGTGTCACTAAAAAATGTATGGTTGACATTTTTATTCCCACTTGAGTCTTTCTAGTGGACTTTGGCTTGATTTTTCCTAGATTTAATGTTGTAATGTGGTCAACACATTCACATTAGGTCTTGGACCCTTGTGAATCATTAATACTTCTAGGTTGTCTTGTAAAGGTGTTGTGAAGTGTTGTAACCAGCTTTCACACTTTTCTAGGGCCCTTTCATCATAATTCACTTAAATAACATCTTTTTATCACTCACCAAGTCTTATTTCAAAGTTTTGTAAAGTGTTGTAACCCACTTTCATGTTTTTCTAGACTTTTCATCACTAATTCAACCCTTTATCATGTTGAAATGACCCCCTTAATACACTTTTTGGCCGTTTTGAAGTGTTTTTTTGAAGATATTCCCATTGGACAACATTTAATTCCCTGAAATTCCTAACACCTAATTAATTTTCTTAAGTGGGACTAAGTCACAAATAGGGGTGACTTAGTCCTTTTTGGTGTAAAACTCAAAATAATTTAAAATTTCTAGTGGTAATTTGTCCTCTAACCCTTGAGGTCGGCCTGTGATGTTTTACTTTTAAGAAAGTTTAGTAAAATCAAGTATAAATAAGGGTTTTCCCCATCATTTTACATCCCCTACACTCTCCTAGTTCACAAGCATTCAAGCATTCATCAAGTCACTCACACGCATTCAAGAAAATCAAGCGTTATCAAGTCAATCCATTGGAGCACTTCATTGCATATCTTAAGATTTTGAACACCAAAGGTGTGGTAAGTTTGTGAAGTTTGCATGTTATCTATTTATCATTCTCCATTAATTTCATTGTTTAGGGTTTGATTACCAAAGTGGAGTTTGACCAAGACAAACCCCTATTCTCTAACCCTCAACCATTTTTTCCCTTTTGCATGTGTGTTTGTAGACTTTTGTATGCAGATTTGTCAAGAAAATAGGTGTTGAAAAGTGATCAAAAGTCTTCAAAGTCAATAAAAGTCAACACAACCCTAGTTCAAGCTTGGAGATGCTTTCTACCCTGTTTTCTATAGAATCAAGTACGAACACTTGTCCAAAAAGAAACTCCAGACCTAAGGCTACAATATTTTGTCCCAAATTTCCCAAGATTTGTAGGAGGACTAAGTCACCACTACTGGTGAATCAATCTCGCTTTTGGGCCTGAAAAGTGATTTTGACATTTATGGATACCCATTTGGCAGATTCATGTTCTGACAAAGTTTCCCGAAACTGGGACTAAGTCGCCCAGCCTGGCGTAAGTGTCCAAGTCAGCATTTTCAGCCATTTTTTTAGGATTCTAAAATCTCTCAACATCAAGCTTCAGATTTTAGGTGCACCTCTTTCATTATGTTTTGTTATTTCATTATTTAGTTGCATTTTTAGGTATTTTCTGCATATCACGGTGTGTTTTCCAGCACTTTACATTTTCCAAGTTTTGCATCATTAGATCATTTCATTTTTAGATCAAAGCATTAGAAAATCATAATTAGGCATAATACATCTCATTTACATTGACTTTGAGTATAAAACCTTGCATTTTGGACCCCATACAATCCCCTTTCTCCTTTTAGGTGAAAAACCCTAGGAGGAGCAAAGCATTGTGAGTGAAACCCTAAATCATCATTTACAAAATATATTTTTGATGAATATTTCAGCCTTATTCCGAAGCTTTCAGGAATGGAGCAAGTTGGCAGTGTATGAGTCTCGCTTTACATGTGTGTTTTACAATTTCTTATAGATTCTTGAGCATTTATAACCAAATCTAGTTATTCATATGCAAAAATCATTCCAATCTATGAGACCACTTTTCAATGAGTTTTAAAGTATCTTGTAGCTGCCAATGTTTTTAATTTTAATATATCTCATATAGATTAAAAAAAAAATTGTTATTTCCAATAGCTTGCATATTAGGTTGAGTTCCCACTAACACGTGCCCAAATGCATGTTTTTTTTTCCACTTAGAAAAATGAAAATTACTTTTATTTCCAGAATTTTACAAAAAAGATGATGACAACATTATAATATTTGCATTCAAAGTGTGAGGCATGAGAGGTGATGGTTGTTATGCACATAGAAGGGAAGATTATTTTCTTAGATCTTAATGTTATTACTTTTTAAAACATGCAATTATTTTTATTTAATAGGTCAAAAGAAAGCAGTAGTTACAAGTATTGTGCAACTATTCAATTATGTGACACTAGTCTCTCTAGTTACAACTCTTAGTCTTCCTTTGGATTAGCCACATTTTCATGTATATTTGATTTTAGATCATTTGTACAGCACATGCAGGTATTGTGCAACTGGTTTAGTTTTGTGACACTAGTCTTTCTTGTTACAACTCTTAGTCTTCTTCTAGTTTTAGTATTTTGATGTTTTAGATGGTTCTATTTATAGTTTGGTTCATGTTCTACATGGAAATATTTGTTTCTTCAATGCTTTTAGGTCCAAATTTCAGATATATTACATACAAAAGCATCCAATATATAGCTTTGTGAAATGGGGATGGGTTTAACTAAAGCTCTCTATATAATGAGAATGAGTTAATATTGAAGTTCTTTATGTGGTGGAACAAATAGTTTTGATTATTGTGCTTGAATTTCATAGGATTCCTACATTTATGGCTATTTGTGGAAGCAGTGGACTCTTGTTTAATCAGATGGGGCACTGCATTGCTCCAGGCTCTTAGATTCCTTCAAAGATAGAAAACTTTGCTCAGCCTCATGAGAATATGGATATGGGAAAATTTCCTTGGCCTAGGATTTGATTGCATTACCAAGAAAGGAGAAGGAAATTGATTTTTTTGTCATTAAGGGTAGCAAGGTTCCACAGAGGCCTACAAAGCACCCGAAATTTGATGAAAGGAATTTACAGGTTAGTCATAACAATTTTTTCCACTCTTTATTCTTATATTAAATTCATCTTTAATGGGGCACCTTAAAAATTTGGGACCTAGACCAACTTTGAACAATTTCCTTTGGGTATCTGGGGAGTTCTCACTGTCATTCAGGTTAATGATTTAGGCTATTTATATCGTAGTATGGGGTTTATGATCCTTGCTAGTAACTATTGCTATATTGTTTTCAGAAGGTGGAGGAGAATGACTAGTGTTGGAGCTTGAAACAATAGTGATAATAGTATGTTGAGGTTTTATACTGATGATGCTCAAGGACTAAAAGTCACATCAATTGTGATATTAGTGATGAGCCTTAGATTCATTGGCTTTGTAACTGCTTTACATGCAGTTGGTAAACTCTACCATTATAGGGTTGGACGAATGTGAGAAGAACTTAATTTTAAGGTAACTCAAGTTTAATTTTTCTGCTGCAACATGCCTAGTGATGATCTTGCTAAAAAAATAGATTTGGTTCTTTTTGTGTATCTCAACCTCCCTTTTTGTTTTCATTTTGTGTAGAACATCTATCTGATCTATCTAGCTTACAGCTATTATCTATGTGATGTTGATTAATTTACAAGCTATTTGATCCAGTGATATCTATAATGCATATGGTGGACAAAATTTTCATCTATGAGATTAAAACCTTCAATAATAATACCACCGTAAGTTTGAGTTTTTTAAAAACAAAAAAAAGTTGGATTTTGTAGAGGTAAGAACTTTTAAAAAGTAGTCTACAACATCTAAGGGAATAGAATGCACTTGTTTTAAAGAGTGATTCAACTTATTCCCTTAGTTGATTAATCGTATTCCCTTAGTCGAACACTAAAAAGCACTTTATAAATTCTCAGTCCTTTTTGCAACACATTCAGAATTTGCGGACTAATAACATGTATTTATAAAGCCTTTTTTCTAACTAACAATGCGCTTAAATGAAGATTTGATAGAAAATATTCTTATTGATTTTCTTATCAAAATAGGATATTTATAAGATCATATTGTTGACCACCATGTGCAATAATGCAATGTACACCCTCCATAGTCAAAGAGAACAATAAAAAGTAGCACCAACCTTTCCACATGGGAATGTTGTAACACCATGTGGTACCCTCAAAATTAGAATTATTGGTTGATCTCCAAGCCATATGTCTTAAAATCTCCTCACCAACCATATCTTCAACGAATATAGTCATATCTAACTGGAAAAATAAAAATAAAAAATTCATTATTTTACTCCAAAGTTTCGCTGCATAGGAATTATTTTGTTGCCAAATAAAACAATTCACTATTGATAAAAAGTATTTGTATTTGAATGGCTCAAAAAACCATTCATTATTAATATTGCTTACATCACTCAAATATCATTGTACAAATCTATTGGCCAATAGATTTAGAGAAAAAAAATTACAATATTTAAAAACTATGAAATAAATATAAACTTTAGAAAACATAGTCAACATAATTTAATTCTTGAATTTAATTAGTTGTTTTTTTACTACATAATAAAAGTTGTTGAAACCATTAACATATTAATATACCTGCCATGCACGAACTAATAATATTTATAAGAAATAATTTCTGTACAAAAGGAATGTTACAGTTTTATTTAAGAGAAGGCAAAACAAATTAACATATAACTTCTTTACATTCTCTTTCATTATTTTTATATTGATCAAAGCTATAAGAATTTTTCTTAAATGGCTGTAACACACAAATCACAATGGTAGCCAGCTTACATTCTCTTACATCAAGTATCACCCACACCGTGAAAGGCATCGAACGAGGCATGGAGTCCAAACAGAGCATAATACACCAACATCACCATGGTGCAAATCCCAAATCTGACAAACGACTCATAATCGAGCGACCCCATCAGAAACACGTTGATAAAAATCGACAAGGAAGGAACCCACGGAACCATCGGCACTCCCCACACTTTGGCCTCTCTACACTGCGGAACAAACACAGCCAAACCCGCAGTGGCCAGAAACCAGACAGAAGCTGTAATGCAATACCCAGTTAATCCACTGGACAGCCCCCAGCATGCCGAAGTCCCTATGGACGAGCATATTATTACAACAATGAACGTTGTTAAACGAAAAACGTGACTTGCGGAAGTTTTCCCTCCAAGATAATGTCTTCTCACAAGCAGACCAACAGACAAGAGCGCGTATATGAGAAAATAACTGATAGAAAGAAGGTTAGAGAGCACATCCAGCTTTGAAAAGAAGGCCACTGATGCAGAGGCAATTGCCATGAAAGCCGTTCCGTTAATAGGTGTCCCGGTCTTTTCGCTCACTGAGCCAAACCAAGGCGGAATCATGTGCGTTCGGGCAATATGTGTTAAATACCTTCCCCGTTTAACTGCGCCCACCAATAAAACAGTGGTGATTCCTTTCAGAGATCCCAGCGCCACAACATATTTCGCCCATTTCCATCCGATGCTTTGAAATGCTAAGGAATAGGCGGCATTGACGTCCAGTACAGTGTAACTCTGCAGGAGAACGAGAGCCAGTGCCATGAGACAGTATATCACGGTTATGGCCGACATGGAGCCGAGCAAGCCCAGGGGAATGTCTTTAGACGGGTTTTTCGTCTCTTCCGCCACGGTGGCAATGACGTCGAAGCCTCCGTATGCGAAGTAAACTACAGCTGTGGCTCGCAAAACGCCCTTGACGTCGTAGGGAAGGAAATGACTGAGATTAGATAGGTTACCTTTGATGAAGCCGGCGACGATGATGAAGAGGATGATGACGGTATTGACGGCGGAGGAGATCCAGTTGAGTTGGGAGGTTAGTCGTGTGCTCACAATGGCGGTGAGGTAGGCCAAAAGGAGGACCGCGACGGCAATGGGGTCCAGAAGGTTGAAACCTGAGGCCAGGTTTGTGTGGATGCGAAAGTCATCCGGTGAGTGGTTGAGAAGCGTGGCGAAATAAGAGGTCCATGATCGAGCCACCATGGCTCCGCCCACCACGGACTCCAAGATTAGGTTTCCTGCAGCTATGAAGGCTGCCAAGTCTCCCAACTCCACCCGGAAGTATGCAAATGAACCGCCTGCCACAAGATAATTTATGGTCAAAGATGGCGCCCTAACAATTACACTGGTATTTTGATATTTGGGTCATTTCTAAAGGTTAGAAATTTATGTTCTTTTTTAAGGAAAATATTTCTTTTAAATTTATGATCATTACAACATTTATATAATCATTGCTTTACATGTTCTATTACATTTATTTATACTGAATTGTATGATGATGTAGTTTTACCTCTGTTTGAAGGGTGTAATTTGAAAAAAAGTTTAAATAGTGGATTCATTTTAGTCAATGTATGGGTTGTTTAAGGTGGGAGTACTGCAATACAATTGTTGTTTATGAGAGACATGTAACTAGACATTCAAAGATATATTCTTTTTGAGTTTATTTACATAATAAAGTTAAAGTGATATAGATATTATCGATAAATTGTGTTGGAGTTTTTGCATCAATATTTCAAATCACGCTCATCCTCAAGATAATAGAGAGTTGGAGGAGAAGATATGATTTGTTGTAGACTTGAGCTAGCTAAAAGGGGTGGAGAAGAGGGGGCGAAAAGTAGCGCTGGTTTGAAAACTAAGGAGAAGACGCAAAGCATTTCTTCTCCTTCAGCTCTCTATTACACTGATGATCAATCAAAAAATATGGTCCGAAACATTGATGCAAAAACTACAACACAATCAAATATAGAAACAATATTTATCAACAATATGAATTGTGAAAATTTGATATCATTAATAGATATTTGTACTTCTGTTTACCATATCTTCGAAATTGTTTAAAATCATTAAATTGATGAGATAATTTGAATAAGGTAAAAAAGCAGAGAATAAGTTCTTTCCTACCTACGCTACAAACCCTATCACCATGTCAAACACTAGAAGTAAACATATTCTAAACATCAAAAGTTCAAAGACGAAGACGAAGCTCACAACAAAAGGTGAGAACCAGAGGCTCAAAGCATGAAGGATAACAAAGAAATCGAGAATTTCTGGCAAACTGTATATAGCCAAAATTGTATTTACACGGAAATTTTTATTAATTAGTTGAAATGAACAATTGATTATGTGTTATGTTATCTAAGTTAATCTAATTGAAAACAAAAACACTCTAATGAAACATTAATCTAAAGAAAACTAAATAAATTCAAATAAGCAAGATTTCTTCAGAGCCGTTTCATTTTCCTCTATCTCCAGGAGTTTGAAGTTGCTGCTCTCAGATTTGATGTTAGCTCCTCCAAATGGCTGCTGTAGAATGAGAATGCCAATGAAAACTATTCTATATGCTGGTGAATATGAGATTGCTGATATGGATATGGACAGGGGCTGTGATTATGCACAGGGGCTGTGAATGAAATGTATCATGATTCTATTGCTATTGCTATGATTCTATGCTATTTATGCTATGAAATTACTCTATGAATGCTAATGCTATGAGATTTGCCTATAGTTTACTTGCTTAAACTTCTATATGATTTGAGGCTCCCGACAGCTGTATTTATAGATTTTTGCAGGCTTAATCCCAGCTGGCAAGAATCTACGGCTGTGAGATTGTCTGGTAAGTTTGAATGGTGAGAGATGGAGAGGTTGAGAAGAAAATGGGGGAGGTTGAGAGGTTGGAGAGAAGGATGGATTCTTGTCTTCAACCCACGGGAACAAGCCTGCACAGAAACAGAGAAATTTAATTTTCTGTTTTAACCGTTTGCTTCCCGGGAGTTGAAGATAAATCCCAAATTAAATAAATAAATAAATTTATTTAATTTATTGCATTTGATTTTTGATTTTTTAAAAACTATGGAAGAATTAATTAAATATTTTGTAATATTTAATTATGATGTGACTTTAGAAGATTTTGAAATTTAAAAGATTTAATTAAATATTTTTGGAAATATTTAATTATGAATAGATTTTTGAAGAATTTTGAAATGATTTTGGAATATTGAATTAGAGGAAATAATTAAATATTTTGGAATATTTAATTGTAAATGA
>VDFB02351923.1:0-24302 GCA_007258455.2 Sequoia sempervirens
TTCTACTGCCTGAACTCTTGGGGACACCTTAATTGATGATGTGATGTAAGGAGGATGATATCCATAAAGTGCCAAAATGGAGACATTTTTGATGAGCTATGAAAAGAAGTGTTATACCACCATTCCGCAAGTGGTAGCCAATCTACCCACTGAGACTATTTCTCTAAAGTGAAACAATGCATATATCCCTCCAAACACTTATTAACAACCTCTATTTTCCCATCTTATTGAGGGTGGTATGAAGGCTATGAGCCAATTGAGTACCCAAACATGAGAATAAATCTTTCCAAAAGTGACTAGTGAAGAAAGGATCGATCACTAACAATAACCTTAGGTGTACCATGTAGCTTTTGGATATTATTCTCAAAAGATTTTCCACTTGCACTTCTTTGTAAAAGGATGTGATAATGCAATGAAATGTGCATATTTAGTGAGGTGATCAACTACTACCATGATGAAATTAAGACCTTTAGAATTGGGAAGCCCTATGATGAAGTCCATGGATACCTCTTCCCAATGTTGGCTAGGAATAGATAAGGGTTGCAAGAGACCTGGTGTCTTAATTGTATCCCCTTTATTCCTTTGACAAACCAAACATTCAGCCATAAATTTTGAACATCACTTTTAGCCTTCGAAAACATGTTGCTTGACTTCGATGATATGTCTTCAAAATCCTGAATGACCACCCACTTGAGACTCATGCAACTCTGTGAGAATCTTGATTTTAAGGTTGGAATTCTTGCAGAGATACAAATGCTCTTTATACCAAAGAGTATCTCCCTTCCAACAAAACTTATCTGAACTACTACAATCACTTTTTAATTGTTGGATGAGATTACTTGTCGCAACATCATTTTTCCACTCTGCTTTGGTTTCCTCCACCCAATTTGCTTGCAATATTGAAAGGGCACACAATAAGGCTTCATCTTTCTCATCCTTCCTCGAAAGTGCATATGCTACAATATTTTCCTTCCCTTTCTTATATACAATCTCAAAGTCATATCCTAACATCTTAGTGACCCATTTTTGTTGCTCTTCATAAGATAGTCTTTGCTCCAAAAAATATTTTAGGCTATCATGATCTATCTTAACCTTGAAGTGTCTACCCAATAGATAAGGCCTCCATTGTTTAACTACATGGAGGATTGCTAGCATTTCCTTCTCATAAATAGGTTTTAGTTGATTCTTAACCTTTAATTGATGACTCTCAAAAGTAATTGGTCAAGCTTGTTGCATGAGCACTACTCCTATCCCATTTCCAGAAGCATCACATTCCACAATCAATTCCTTGGTGAATTCAGGAGTGGCAAGAATTAGACTTGTACACATAGCCTCCTTCAATCTCACAAATGTTGTATTAACAAACTCATTCCAATAAAAAGAATACTTCTTCAATAGAGTGGTGAGAGGTGCTTCTATATGACCATAATTCTTCTAAATCTTCTCAGTGCCCTGTCAGTCAAGAGAGCCTTAGTTTCTTAATGGTTTTTGGAATAGGCCATTCCATGATAGCCTTAATTTTGTTAGGGTCCACCTTTACTCCTTCATGTGAAACTATGTGCCCCAAATACTCCACCTCCTTAAGACCAAAAGCACACTTGGATGGATTAGCATAGAGTTTATGATCTTCTAGTATTTGTAATGCTTGATCCACATGTTGCAAATTTTCTTCCCAAGTCTTGCTATAAATCAATATATCATCAAAGAATACTAACACAAACTTTCTCAAGAACTTCTTAAAAATGGAATTCATCAAACTTTGGAATGTAGATGGTGCATTGGTAAGACCAAATGGCATCACTAAAAATTCATAATGACCCTCATGAGTCTGAAATGTTGGCTTACAAATATCTTCCTTCTTAATCCGAATTTGGTGATAACCAGATCTAAGATCTAACTTGGTAAAATACATAGCTCCATTCAATTCATCTAGCAAATCATCAACGACTAGAATAGGAAACTTATCTTTAATGGTGTACATGTTGAGTACTCTATAATCTGGACACATGCGCCAAGTATCATCCTTCTTAAATACCATCACCATAGGTGAGGAGTAAGCACTTTGTTTATGCCTGATAATTCCTAACTTAAGAATCTCCTCAACAATTTTTTCTATCTGACTCTTTTGTATGTGTGGATACTTGTAAGGCCTGATGTTCGGTGGTTGGCTCCCTAGAACTAACTGTATGGCATGGTCATGATTCCTCTTAGGAGGAAGTCCTTTAGGCATATCTCCAAGAACAACTGAGTGATGATCAATTATAGCTTGCAAATTTGGATGAGTAGGCGCATTAGATTGAGAGACTTATAATGAACATAGCTGGGCTACAAATCCATCCACTCCTTTCTTAAGAAAATTTTGCATTTGATGAGAGCTTACCATTTGTGGGGATTTTTCCTTCAACCCCCTTAGCTCTATTACCCTTCCTTCTGATTGAAATCTCATGAATAGTTCTTGGAAGTTCATCTCAATCATTCCTAATGTAGTAAGCCATTGTACTCCCAAAACAATATCTATTGCACCCATGGATATCACATACATTGGGGTATCAAGTTGATAATATCCCATGGATAATTTAGTGCTATGAAACTTCCCTAAACAACTAATTGTATCACCATCTGCAATCAAAACCTGAAACTCTGGAGCTAGGTATATAAAACAATTTAGATGAGTAGCTAACTTTTTGTTGATGAAATTATGAGTACTACCTGAGTCGATCAACACTGTTACCTTCTGCTTCTTTAAGAACCCCACCACCTTGAGAGTTTGTGGAGCACTAAAACCTGAGAGTGCATGAAAAGAAATGATTGGTTGAGAATCATGTGATTCCTCATTTGATTCCCTTTCATCCTCTAGTATGGGTTCCTCCTCTTCTTCCTCACTTGGACCTTCAATATAGAACAATTTATTTTCATTGCATTTATGTCCTTGACTATATTTGCTATCACAATTGAAACACAACCCTTTTTCTCTTTTCTCCTCAATTTTCTATGGATTCAACCTAGTAGGTTGTGTTGAATATCCTTTCTCTCTAATCACATTAGCCCCTTTCTTCTTAGGAATCAAATACTTCTCCTCTACCCTACGTGCTAAGATAAAAGACTCATTTATCCAGAGCCAGGGCTAAACATGCATACCTCATGTTGAATGTGATCCTTGAGACCCCCCAAGAATAAATCATTCATGTTTTCCTCCGTAATTGTATCCACTCTTAAGGATAGATTTTGGAATTGTTGAATATAATCCTTAATCGATCCTATTTGTTGAAGTTTAGCCAACTGGCTGAAGAAGTTGTCTGCCACGCTATTGCTATATTGTGCTTGGAGTTCCTCCGTAAAAATTGACCATGAGATAGTGAGCCCCTTTTTCCTTCAATGAATGAAAATCCAACGATACCAAATGAATTGATTTGGTTCTATATATAGGAAAGCCATCGTGACCTTTTGTCCATTTGGGATTTGGTGTACTTCAAAAAAATTCTCCATTTGGTTTATCCATGTTAAAGGATCCGTGCCATTGAACTTGCGTATATCCACCTTTGGAAATAAATTCCTAGATCCCATAGGAGTACTAAAGCTCGTGTCAATGTTATTTGACCTAGAATTTTTCACCTTGGTCGCTTGAGAACTCCTTTCTTGGTTCAACCATGTAGGTGCTTAACATGTTTCATATGTCCAATATATCTCCTCTTAGGTCACACATATCCATGTTCATTGAGGAAATGTCTTCCTTGACCTTACTAATTTCCTCATTAGGAGTAATATCCTATATTGTCACCCCATCCTTATCAGGAGTCTTCCCCGGAGTTACAACATTCTTTTTGCCCCTTGTTGTTGGCCCCGTCATGATGGGAACAACTAATTTTGGAATAAATCACACAAATGAAATTAAAATTCTCTAAAATTTTTATTGTAATTTACTAGGGCCAAAATAACTCTCATCTATAAAAATCTCCAAGAAATAAGCAGATTTACAGCGTGGAGAGTGATAATTGTGAAAAATTTAATTTTTCAATAACTTGCTTATTTATTCTTCAATTCCTCCAATTTTTTTAATTTAATCTCCTTTATTATTTATTCAAAAACCCAATAAAAATAAGACTCCAATTCAAAAATATGTGCGAGATATGCAAATTACAAAAAAATTGTGTAGAAACTCTAATTCTACAATAATTCGCTTAATTCTGCTCCAGTTCTTTTGAAATATGGACTGTAGCTTCTTTAATATGTTCTTCAAAAACCATTTATAAATCAGAATTTTTTTTTTCCAAAATATGAATGATATTATCTTCCCAAAATCGCCTCCAAAATTGAGAAAAAACCTTGCCTCTACGGTGCCAAGATCACGCTCTAATACCACTTGTTATGAAATAACTTGCACAATAGGAGAATATGATATGAAATATGCTGAAAATACTTGATAATAACTAAGAATAACAAGCCACTTCGAGGGGGAAAACCTCCAAATATCTCTAATGAGAACACACTTCACAACTTCATGATGAAATAAGACTCACAACCTCCTATATATACCTATTTATGCCAAGGATATCACCTAGGACAACTTAGAAACACCTATATAAGTCTTAGGCCGACATAAACAACTAAATAACAATATACTAATGATAATATGACTTAATAGAGAGTTAAGATAGCCACAAGCCGACTATTCATAACTCGATGTACACTAATATTAAGGGCGTAGCAGAACATCCATATGAGATCATCCAATACAAACTAAGGATGTGGGTATATGTAGGATTCTTCACTCAAGAAATAAAATTGTTTCAAATAAACTGATGTTTTAAGAAGGTGAGTTGATGATGACATATAAGAGCTAGATGCACTTGCATATGATTTAATGATTTATGTTGCCTACGAGAGGAAAATTTGAAGGTAGTTTCAAATCATTGGGAAAAGGAGAGTTGAAGGCATTAGGCCTCTAAGTTGTACATGTACTCATATCCTTAATGGATTTGTAAAGATGGAGAATTCGTAGAAACAAATTTGTTTTTGCTCCATAATTTAAAAATAATAATCTTAGCATGGATCAAAGTAACCATGAAAGTTTTATCATGGATTACAGTGTGGAGCATGAACAAGAGAGCACAACGTGCCCTGCCTAACATGATAAGAAGCTCATATATAGGAGAGAATAGATGTGGTAAAACTACTTTGGATTTGGTTCAAGCAAGTGAAAATCAAGGATAGGAATTATAGGTGTAACTCAACCTAATGTATATCAATGTTTTCTATTTCTAAGAGAGTGTCTTATGAATTGTAATTTCAGCTTGAAGGAAGAGTACAATACATACATATAGGAAAACACATAACACACAATTGGAGCACTATGAAACACAGGTCCGTCTATTATATTTATAGATAAAGGAGCATTAAATTTATTAAACACTATAGTATGCGAGTTAGATATGATATATACTATGGGTAGTTGAAATAGAACTCTTCATGAATAATCTAGATGGGGGAAGGTGACAAAATTCAGCACTTGGTTAGTTTAGACAGTTCGAGTGACATGATGTAACTTGGTCAGCAGGTCTATGCCAACACAATTAATTTACATCATAACATCCCCCATAAATTAATTGTTCTAATTCCTTTAAATATCCCCCAATAATCTAAAAATATGGGTCTTGACCTAAATCCTTGTTAGGTACCCATTTACAATCACTAATGCAATGACAACCATCAATTATTCATAATTTCTTGTAAGCCTAAGAGATTCATAAGAAACTTAGTTTCACATAAAGCCTTGGTAAATATATCTGCTAATTGATCTTCAAATCTATAAAGCTTCAATCTGATTTTTCCATTGTTGACTAATTCCCTGATGAAGTGGTACCTCGATTCAATGTGCTTGGTCTTTTTGTGAAAGAATGATTCTTAGATAATGCAATTTCTGATTTATTGTCACAAAATATTCATGTTGACTCCTATTTTTCCAATAAATCTATCAAAACTCCTCATCCAAACTTCTTGACATGTTGGTGTGGATGCTACGTACTCTACTTTAGTTGATGAAAGTGTCACTATTGGTTGTTTCTTTGATGCCCATGAGATTGAACCTATTCCATAATGAAATACATATCCAGAAGTGATATGTATATCATTGATGTTCCTTACAAAATCACTGTCAATAAAACCAATGAAACCAAATTTATTAGTTTTGGAATTTATAGAATTCCATATCCTGATGTTCCTGCAATATATCTAAGTATTCTTGTCCCATCTTTCCAATGAGAATCCTGAGGTGAATCCATGAACCTTGAAATAAAACTTACACCATACATAATATCTAGCCTTGTAGCTATAAGATACATTAAATTTCCAACAAGTTTTTAAAAAATAGCTGGATCAACATTTGACCCCTTATACTCCACTCAATTTTGTTCTTGTTGCATCTAGAGTTGATACTAGATTGCAATTTAACATTTTAAATCTTCTTAATATGTCCACATATTTATATTGACAAATGAAAATACCCTTATCTATTTGAATAACTTCAATACCTAAAAAGTATCTCATCAAGCCAAAATTTGTCATTTCAAACTCTTTCATCATATCTACCTTAAACATGTCTACAAACAAATTTCTAGTGAAAATAAAATCCTCAACATACAAACATACAGTCAAAATTTGACCTTGCTCATTAGTCTTCACATAAAATTTAGGTTCACTACCACTTCTATTGAATCCATTACTCATCAAATATGAATCAATTCTACTATACCAAGCCCTAGGTGTTTGTTTGAATCCATAAAGTTCCTTTTTAAATTTATAAACTTCATTTTCATGTTCATGTACTTCATAACCAGGAGGTTGTTGAACATAAACTTCATCAAGAAATTCATTTAAAAAAGTTGATTACACATCCATATGATAAACATTCTAAATATTATGTGCAGCTACTGTTAAAACAGTTCTAACTATGCCAAGTATTGCAACTAGAGAAAAAGTTTCATTATAATCAATACCATGCTGTCGTGAAAATCCTTTTGAAAGTTCTAATCTTTCTTTATGTTTTACAAATTGACTTTTAGCATTAAATTTAGTTTTATAAACCCATTTGACTCCTATACAATCTTTACCTTCGAGTAAATCTACTAACTGCCATGTGTTATTTCTTTCAATAGAGTTCATTTCTTCATCCGTTGCCTTGATCCCATTATCATCTTTTATAGCTTCTTAAAAATATATAGGATCATAAGTAGATAAAGAAAAATTTGAATTTTCTTCTCCCAGATCATATATTTCTTTTAAGTTATTTGTTTTCTTACCTTTATACCTTTGTTTTAATGAGGCAAGTGTTGGATCCGATTCATCACTTAAATTTAAATTAGGATTTGCATGGCTTGATGAAGTACCTTGCTCAATATTTCTTGATAGAGTAGTTGGCGGTGTTTGATTTCACTGATCACCTTGTTCTTTTGGTTCCTCTTCACTATCATGTATTGGTGCTCCACCTTGACTATTTTGTCAACATTTGTATCCCATGATTTTTTTTCCTTCAATTCAACATCTCTACTTATAATCAATTTCTTTGTAATGGGATTATACAATCAATAAGGTTTTGACTACTCACTCTAACCAGTTGAAATGGGGGGGAAATAGGGTTCCACCTTTTAGGAGATGGAACACAAGCTAGGGTTTAGGACCTAGACCTATTTCACTCAATTTTCATTCAAGGAAACCTTAGAGATCTCAATCCAAGGATAGAAAGAGGGAAAGAGATCTTGAAATAAGGCATCCTACGGTGTGATTAAAGACTAAAAGGGGGTTCACCACCAAGCTAGGGCTTGGAAAGACAAGAAACATGCAAAAACTAATGATGAAACTTAATGATGTGCAAGAATTAAGTAAATGATCTAGAAATGAATGCAAATCAGAACAGTAAATTGGAAAAGTACAGAGGTGCACATGGAAACCTATAGAAGCTTAGAGCACGATCTAAAATGTTGAAAATGTTAAATTTAATGCACATTGGGACTCATACACTAGGCTAGGTGATTTAGTCCCATATTAGGGTTTCTAGGTAGAAACATAAATCTGGAAGTGATCAATCTGGAACTCCTGAAATCTAGAAAAAAGGCCTATACTTGGACTCATATGCCAGAAGTGGCATATTTTTCCTACTCATCTTTTTTGGAAGGTCAAAGTTTGAATCTGCTTTACTATCTCTACTCTTCCAGGTTCTCAACCTAATTTCTAGATTTGTACTACTAAATTTTGCTTTGTGGGTGTCTTTTAGTGATCTTGTAAACAAGGTGACATCTTTAACAACTTTGTAAACTTGACAACCTTTCTCCAATCTTGCTCTTCATGTATCTTCAACCTAGATCTACAAATAACACACTAAAGAGAGGGAAAAATGTTTTTTTGTTAGTGGATAGAGGTGTCCTTGATCAAACCCCATTTTGGTAATCAAACCTTGAAATTAAATAAAATAGAAAGGAGGAATGATGAATGAACAAATATGCAATTTTGCAACTCACCAAACCCTTGAATAGGATGCTACAAATATGTATGAAATGGCTAGTATGAATGTGGATCTTGACTCTTTCTTGAATGATATGGATCTTGAATTAAATGCTTGCTTGAATCATGAAAACCTACATCAAAAATGTTAGCTCAAAAACAAGCATGATGCATGATGACTTTGACATGATGCTTGATACTTGAATAATGCTCTAAAATGCTTGATGATCAACTGTTGAAGGCTCTTGAATGCTCTTGTAAACACTTGCGTACTCTTGTGAACTCAAATTCGCTATAAGGAATACTCTCATGAAGGTGTTAGGTCACTTGATTGCTTATTAGGTGAAATGATGTGAAATAACCTTGTATATATACTTGTTTATGTAAAATTTCCTGAAATTACAACACCATAAGCTGACATCAGATCTAGGAGAATAAAATCCCACCAAGTATTTGAATTTAATTTAGGTCTAAGCTAAACAAGACTCATACGCTAGTTGGGGCGTATGAGTCCCATTAGGCTAAGCATGGGACACATTTTTCAAGAAATTCTTAGTTTAGTGTGAAATCTAGATTGGGGCCTTGAAACTTAGGTGGGACCCATATGCCCAAGGTGGTGTATGAGTCCTAGATCACTAAATTTGGGCCATATAATCCAAAATCACATGAATTATGATTAGATATTGGTAAATGTCGGGATTAATCTTAGAATAATGTATTAATTAAGGCTTGTGGATGCAAAATAAGGCCAAATAGGGCATAAAGAAGCCCAATTTATTAATGAAAACCCTAGATTAGTGTGAAAGTGTGAAGGTACACTTTACAACACCCTAAATAAGGTAGAACTAGGTCTATTTAGTTTACAAGGGCCCAAGACTTAATGTGTTTTTGTTAAATATATTACAACACTAAATCAAGGAAACATTAGACTTACTTTAATAGGGAGGTCCAAAAAAAGTATGAAAATGTAGAGGGATACATTTTCTGTCACTATATTTAGCCCCCACTTTAGTGAGAGAAGGAACTTTCTTCAAACTCACACTAAAGTAGACAAACTCGCATCAAGGGAGGTCCAAGTGTACTGATGCAAATGGTATAGGATGAAAAAGATCAAAGGAGATGGTTAAGCCCCTAGGACCCAAGATCTTATAGAAAACCAACATAGGAGCAAGAGGATGCACAAAAAATAATGTAAGGAGAAACATCAAGGCACAAGCATACACTGCCAAAGAGATAAAGAAAATATAAATATAAATATAAATAAAAGAGGGGTGGATCAAGCTTTGACCATTTGTTCCACACACTGTGGATTAGATCTATGGTATTTTTCTAAGAATGTTTACAAGTGAAACACGATGTACACTATGCAAACCAAATGCATGCTCACAAGGGCTAGTGGGGTCTGGTATCCACTAGGTGAGCCCCTAGCAAGACACATATGCACGCAGCTGGTATGTGCTCACATAGACAAGCAAGTTGCTATGGGAAATCCATGCCTGAGTTTGGTTGCCATATGCTAACCATACCAAAGTTATACCCCATGATAACTTTGATAAGGTTCCCCACAATGATGAACTTCAAGCATCATGTGGCAAACAAAGATTCTTATGCTTGACACCCATGAACAAACAAGATGGCAACATAGGAAAGAAAAGTGTGTTATGCAAGGTGGCCATATAACCAAAATTGTAAATGAAAAATGGTGTAAGGTAAATTCAAAGGATTTTTTCTTAGTTTATGTAAGGTCTTAATTTAGGGAACATCATGCCTAATGTCTCCAAGAGAGGACCAATCGAAGAATAGAAGATTCACAACTTAGGGGATGTAGTGTGTCACATCAAGCCACTAAGAGGAATATAATATGTTAAGAGATATCACACTCTTGAAGGACATCACGCCCAATATCACCACAAAGAGCACACATTGCAAGAAGTAAGAAGACTACACAATGAAACATTAGTTGAAAAACAATAATTCCAATGAAAAAGGGAGTTGCCCCCAAAATCACACAAGGGATCCATGTATTTGGGGTCAATATGTCTTTGCTACAATATTTTTTAGAGAGCTCCGATCTATTATCATTCCCAAAATACTCATGACACGTAGAGAGCGAAAACAAATAAAAAGCCTTTCGAGTCAACATGGAAGAGACATGAATGTCTTGACGCCTTGTGTCATACCCAAAAGGAAAACACAGGACAAGAAAAAAGATAAAGGAAAATATTTTGGGTCAACATGGAAGATACCTAGATTTCTTGACACCTTGCATCATCCCCAAAAGGAAAACACAAGACAAGCAAAAAGATAAATGAAAATATTTTGGGTCAACATGGAAGAGACCTAGATGTCTTGATGCCTTGCATCATCCCCAAAAGGAAAACACAAGACAAGCGAAAAGATAAAGTGTTCGACATAGAGAAGAAAGAAAATACAAATAAAGGAACACACAAAGAGAGGGGTACATCAAATAGAATGATACAGGGGAATCACATTACGCACATGTAATCACACACAAAACATGAAAAAGAAAATAATGCAAAAGAATAGTAAGGTACATGTGAGTCAACCTATTAGTAGGTCATCTGCATCCTAGTGGTGTTCAATGTATATAGAAGGCAAAGAACTAGCTAAAGGGACAATAACAAGTGTCAAACTAGGGTCATTACCAAGTTCAACACTCTTCTTAGGAGAATTATCATTTAAGCTCATAGAAGAGGAAAAAAAAAATTCAATTCATTATGAACTTCTTCATCAATTTTAGCAACCTCATCATCGCCATCCAAGTTAATCACAATGGGAGGTCGAATGATAATGTCCAAAGGAGAATTTTTATCTCTTGTTGCGGTTGCGGTATAGGATTGTTTTGCGGCGAAAAAGAGGGAGACCCATTGTGTATTGCTTTAGTCAAGTTTGGATGCTGATTTTCTTTTTTGTTTTCTTCATTTAACCTTCAAGAAAGAGCACGCCGTCTATGCCTATGCTCTCTAGAATTTTTGTTTCTTTTAGTTCGGTTTTCAAGTTGTGTTTGTGTAGGAGCGGGTTTGTCAACCATAAGCTTCTTTTCTTACCTAAGGGACCGAGGAACAAAAGGAGCCATAGGAGGCTGTTCAACCACTTTCTCTTTAGCTTTGTAAACTTGTTTTGTCTTAGGAGGTGCAAAAGGATTGTTTTCATTATCTCTTGGTAATTTGTAAGAAGTCATAGGGGGAGTTTTTATAGGTTTCTTTTGGATATGCAGTGTGTCTCTAGGTTCAATCATAGTTTCATCAAGGATAAGAGGCTCAGTCATGGGTGGATGCATGTTCTAAAGGGATAGTTTTTCTATACATTTTTCCTTAAAATTTTGATAGGATTTGAAACATAAGTTTTCTTAAGGTTTAATAGGTTCCATAGGCTTAGGCCAAAAGAAATCTAATGAAAATTTCCCTCGAGAAGACAAGGGATTGAAACCACTATGGTGAATTATAAATATTTCATTGTCTTGAAGGGAAAATTTAAGCATTTATGCACAATCGACGGGACGGCTTCCATGGATCATAGCCATGGATAACCAAGCTTCTCACATAATTGGTCCAATGTCAAGATGACGGAGAATGAGATATCTAATTGTTTCGGTCCAACAGTTAAAGGAAGGGTGATCGATCCCATCATAGGGAAAGCAATACCATTATGCATCTTTATCCATGCTTTTGGTTTATCATATGTTTCTTGATAGAGTTCTTGCACAAGTAAGAATTCCTCGGTGATCACATTCTCTCCACAGACAAGATCAACTAATATCCCATTAGTGGGCTTATCATAGATTCAGTCGGCTATGTAAAGAGGACCATCAAGTGCATGTTTAAGTATATCTTGTGAGGAGAAAGCAATGTCAAGAGGATTTTTGGTTTTGCCCTTATGAGGTTGAATTTTAATCAATCCAACCATATCATCCAAAGGAATTTGGTTTTTAGTATCCATAGGATATTGTTCAACAATATCCATGTTGTCATCATCCGTGTCAACATTCATCACATCATTCTTTTTAGTTTCTTTGAAAAAGTGAAAAATTGTGGTTTTGAATAGGGTTGGTAAAGATTTGCAAATATTGGTTAGGAGGGGCTGGTTGGAATCAATGAGGTTTGGAACAAGATGTTTAAGATGCTTACAATGTTCTATGTCATGTCCATTCTATCAGTGATAATGGAAATAAGCGTTCAACCTAAAGTTTAGAGGTAAGGGCTTATTAGTATCATGTGCTTTGACAAGAGGTAAGGTGATCATTTTCTATTCTAAAATTTGCATTTTGGTATAAAGGGTATTAGATAAGGGAGTAAATTGCTTAGCTGGATTGCCAAATGTGAAAGGAGTTGTCTTCTTTACAGTAGCCACTTGGGTATCAACATGTTGAGTTGGTTGAGGGGGATTTACTTGAAGGAAACCTTTATTTTGTTTTCTAAAGGATTGGTAATTATTTTGGTGTGTATAATTAGGTTTCTCAGAATGGTTAGAGGTGGGTTTTGTTTCATGACTACTAATTGAGTTTTGATAATCACAAAGGGTAGTACACAAGTGTACGAAGGAAGGGAATTTCATCATGCCAATAGATCATCTTGTATCTTAGTTTGAAAGTTCTTAATAAAAATTCTTTGAAGGTGAGGATTGAGAATTTGTATATTGATTCAAGACTAAAGTGATTGGTAGCATGAAATGAAGTCAATATCTTTTTCATCATCTTTTTGCTTACATCTCATCAAATTGGATAGCCATCTTAGGAGTCATGTGCACTTGGAAATGGTTAATAAAGGCCTCATCAAGTTCATTTAATGAATGGATTGAGTTATTAAATAATGACGAAAACCATTCTAAGACAGTATCTTTCAAGAATCTAGGGAATAGTTTAGCCATAAGTTTTCCCTCAAAGATGAAATTATTACTGTAGTGTTGAAAAATGTCACCGTTTACATTTTCACACCTAATTTAAGAATAATTAATATTAAAATGGACCTAATGTTGCCTTGATCTAGTGTTGTAATGTGTTTTACACATTCACATTAGGTTTAGGGCCCTTTTAAGCTAAATAAACCTAATTTTTCCTTAATTTAATGTTGTAAAGTGTATTTATTTACACATTCACATTGATTTTGGGCCCTTTTATATTTATGACCTTCATATAACCATTAATAGGCCCCTAAGACCCTATATTATGCATCTCAAGGCTTATTTCAATTGAAACCCTAACAAGATCAACAAATATACTTAATTTCTTAACTCCCCTACATTTTCTCCACTTGAAAAGGCTTGGTGGGACCCATACACCACCTTGGGTGTATGAGTCCCATCTAGATGGGACATATACATCACAAGTGGTGTATGAGTCCCATTTGGCCCCTTTTTAGGGATTTGAGAGGGAAATCAGAGTTTTAAGTGTAAATTTCATGAATGTCAGCCTCTAGGATCTAATAAATAGTAAGTTAGATGGATTTCCTATATAAACAAGGTATCAAATCATTATTTCACATAAGAATTCATGATATGATACTAAGTAATCAAGAGTTAAGCATTCCAAGACTTCACAAGAGTGTCAAGAGAGTTTACAAGATCATTTATAAGGCATTCAAGGGTAGGATTCTTCATCATTTGTTGTAGCAATTCAAGGATCCATCATCATGTCAAGATCATCAAGCATCAAGCATGTTGTTGAGCTAGAAACGTGATGTAGCATTGAAGATCCATTTACAAGCATTGTTTCATATCAAATTCAAGATCAAGATCTACATTCTACATGGCCACTTCATGTTAGATTGTTGATTTACATATCAATACATCATTCAAGGTATCATTGTTCATGTTTCATGTTTATATTTCATTGTTTCATCACAAAATTTAATTACCTAAATGGGGTTTGTCCAAGGCAAACCCCTATTTCCTAACAAATCAATAATTTTCTCTCTCTACATGTGTGCTTGCAGATCTAGGTGTCTTGGAGTTTGAAGGATATTTGAAGATCAAGTTACAAGGTTGAGAGAACTTTTCAAGTTGTCACAAATTTTCTATCTTTACAGAAAGTCACCTACATGTTGCAAATCAAGGTTATAGATCTGGAAATGAAGTGTGAAAGGAAGAGTAGAGATAGGAGTGCAGATTTAGTCCTTAACTCTCCAAAAAAGTAGAGTGAGACTGATACGCCAGTTATGGCATATGAGTCCCAATATAGGGCATTTTCTAGATTTTAAGAGATCTAGATAATACACTGACAGATTCCAATTTTGGCACAAAAACCCTAGTATGGGACTAAATCATCCAAACTGGCATATGAGTCCTAGTGGTCATTAAACGACAAAATTTTAGGGTTTTGGAGCTTGTTTTGACCTCATCCCTCTTCTAGGTCCACCTCTACTTATTCTCAGTTTGTTATTCTACATTTCAATTTCATTTCCTAGGTAATGGGTAAACCCACAAAAGTAGTTTACAATTCCAATGAGGAAGGAAAAGTTACAAAAAATGACCCATGCAAAAAAAATTGGTTTTTGGGGGTTTGAACGAACTTTTGGTTTGAGCGAACTAGGAGGGGGTTCACTAGAACTCTGGTTCGAGTGAACCCATTAAATGCAAGGTCCCACCATTCCTGAAAAATAAATAAAAGAAAACCTTTGTGGAAATAGGTTCAAAAAACCCCCCTGGTTCGCCCAACCCCCCTGGTTCGCCCAAACCCCCCTTTTCCCACCTTCTCACCCTCTGGCACCAAAAAAATCCAAAATTTTTCCTTTCAAAGCTTGGGTTGAGGATGAAAATGGAGGAGACTTCACAGATCCAACTGGATGATGGTAGTCCTTGGAACGAGCTATCCAACGAATAAAATTTTAATATGTTTTGGTTTTATTATGTATTTGTTTTTTAAATTTTATTGAACATAGGTTTTTCATTGAAAATCAAGCTCTCTATTCTACACATGTGCAAAAATAGTAGATTATCAATTGTTTTTTGAAAAATATGAGTGCACCAGATATTGAAGTCCTTGATCCAACAAAAAAAATTGAATTTTGATACATAAAAATAAGTTACATTGTATACAGTCCACCTATGTCTAAATTGTAATTGGTTTGACTTCAAAACTTGATTAAGGAAAAAATATTCGATAAAACACTATGAAACCAATTGGAAGCACTAGATATCATAGTTAGAAATATAGATTTGAAAAAGTTAGAATTTTATCCTTCATGAAAAAAAAAATATGTTGTATACGGTGAGTGTCACTCCTTAAAAATGGTGTTTACTGAAAAAAACTAGTTTTCGAAGGAGATGGAAAAAGAAGTGCAATCTAATTCCAAAAAAATTGAAAAAATATATTTAGAATCTACATAATTTTTTTTACAAATCTCTAGTTTTCATCATCTTCAAATTCCTCACAGTTTAGCCACTATAGATGCTTGAAAGTGAAGATTTATTTAGAAAAAAATATTTCAGTGTCCAGTTTGGCCAAAAATTGTAAACCGGTATTGTGGGATCACCCTCATTTAATTAAGTTTTGCATAGTACTTTGCATGTTTCATTCATCTCTTGTATTTCCAAGCCCTAGCTTGGTGGTGAACCCTCTTATTGCATTTAATCACACCCTAGGATACCTTATTGCAGGATCTCTTTCCCCCTTTCTATCTTCAGATTGAGATCTCTAGGGTTTCCTTGAATGAGAAGTGTAGAAAAATTGTTTTATGTCCTAAACTATAAAGCAAAAATTTTCTTCCTTTCAACTACATAGAGCGGTAAAAGCAGAAACATGGTTAACATGATCTCCTTTCCCACCATATTTCTCAAATCGGGGAACTTCTTGTTGAGATTATGGATGCACAGTCCTTGAAGCTCCAAAATATTCAATAAAGGACCTTTGCCATGAAAGATAATCAACCACAAAGGAAAGTGTTGCGACAATGGAATGTTGAATAAAGATTCTATATTGATATGATATGATATGATGATATGTTATAAATGAACAAAATGCCTAATTATATAGGAAAAAGAGAAAACCTAAGATGCATGAGATGTTTCCAAGTGTTATGATCTAACAACATGTGACAACATGTGAACCCTATCTAGAAAATTATTAAATGTTGAGATAAGTTCTAGAAGGACAACTCATCTTCTAGAATGAATCTTATCCCTACAAACAAAGAAGGGGACATTACCCATTTATTAAATGATTAAAATATAACCTAGGAATAAATGATGTATGACCTAAGTTAACTTATGCTAGTGTAATAATTAATTAATTATACTAACACCCCCCATAAGTTCAACTTAGGGAGGAAAATGCAATGACTATGCAAGAAGATGGGTCCCGGCTACGAGGCCATGTTAGGTACCCATGTACATGATGATGAAAATGCAGCTAATCTCCCACAACCAGAGATAAAAAAAAGAAAAAAATATGGAAGAGTGAAGTTTGGAGGACTCAACATCATCCCCCCAAGGACTACAACAATCAGATTTATACAAAGAGAACAAAAAAGTATGTGTGGACTAGATAGCCCCCCCATAAAGGAGAGTAGTCCCCTCTAGAATGTCTTCAAGACCAGTGATGAATTGAGAAGCCAAGTCGGATAGACCTAAAGAGAACCCATCCATGTACCAGAAGTTTGAAGAAGTGAATGTATCCATCCCTGTAGAAGAAAATCTCAACTGAGAGGTGTCTAAGGAAGAAGATGGTGCCATGCAAAGAGCCAAGTCAATCCAACCTCCACAACCCTAGCGAGAAGGAGGTGATGAGGTGCTTCCTACCCTTGAGTTTGGAGAGTTAGGAGCAGGTTGATCTCGATCCCAGAATTTGGTAAACTTGTATATACCTTGGAGTGATGATCTGCTTGTCCATAGGCAATAAGGACATCAAACCTATCCTTGATGATGGCAAGTTCTAAAGTGAACTCAATGGCCAATCCCTCTTGAGCAATATGAGGAATGTAGACAACATCTTCCAACCTCTTTCCATCAAGAGGAACATCATAGATACCAGCAACATAGACAATATCTGCATTTGAAGTAAACATTCTGTCAAAGTTGGCAGGCCTCAGAGTATCCCACAAAACATTTTGTTGAGAAGAAGTGACATGTCGTGAAGCATCGGAGTCAAGTACCCATCCTTCTCTGTTATTAACCAAAGTAGTTATCAAAGCATTCCCCTTACCAAGATTTTCAACAGTGGAAATTCCAGCAATACCTGATGATGAATCTTCATGAGAGGGGGAGTGAGGATATTTGACTATTGTGGGAGGGAGAGAGATGTTGTGATCTCTGAGTATTCGCCTTAGCTTATGCATCTCTCTCTTGAAACATGTATCCTCAATGTAACCAAGCCCATTACAAAAGTTGCACTTGGGCCTCTCCCTCTTTGGATTTTCTTCCTTATGCTATGATGATGATTCAGAAGAAGCTCCTGCCTTTGATTTTCCTTTGTGCTTTCCCTTTCCTTTGGATGGTCCTGCCACCAATGCATGGGATTTTGTGAATGTATCAGCCTGGTTGAGCTTGGATTGTTCTCGAGTCAACTGTTCACAAAATGTCTCAAATGATGGCATAACAAAGCTATCACCAAGACCACCCATGGTGGAATAGAAAGAGGTAGAAAAGTAGGAGAAGGAACCTCTTAGCTTAGATAGGATTAGGGTATGTACATAGGATCATCATGGAAAAAATAGGCCCTTAAGTGGCAAAAAAATCAAAAAAGTCAAAGTTAGGCAACTTGATGTAAAAATTTGAATAAGTTATCTATATTATATCAAAAATATGTAAGAATAGAATTTGTAGAAAATTAAATGTAGTTTCTAAACTACTAGGTTTGTTTAAAAAAATAAATCTATTTAGTGAAAATTTGAAATTTCAATGTAGTAGTACTTAAATTTCGTGGAAAAAAAATAAGAAGTAGGTGTCCTCCTAACCACCCTAACCATAATAAAAATGATAATAGTTTTTATAATATTTTAGACATAAGTAGAGGACTCATGTCCCGATGTGATGCATATTTTTGTAATTTTTTTCCAAGTAATAATTAATTATGATTTTTTTATTACAACTTTTAAAAAATATAAAACTCATATGTCTGACCATCTTAACTTAGTCAAAACTTCATGAAATTCAACTTTTATTTTTTTAATCCTATAGTATGCAAAGCATAGAATGTGACGCATGTTTTAGATTCAAAAAATGTGATACTATTTGAAATTTATAGATGTTTTTCAATCAGTCTATCAATTAGGAATTTAGTCATAATTTGAATAGAAAATGAATAATAATTACTTATTAAATTCAAAGTAAAGCATAATTTATATTAGTGGAAAGTTGATAATCTCCTTTAAAATCCTTTTTTCGTTTCATCAATTTTGGGTAAAAAAAAGTCGTCAGCGACATACCCATCATATTGCCAATTTTTCGCCCATCATGATCTTGCACATACCCATCATGAATATACACTCTTTGTCAGATTTATCTTTGCCACACCCAAAAAGCTGAGTCCTTAAAGAATTGAATCTTATCAAGTAGTCTTCGATGGAAGGGAATTGATCAACAGTGAGTGAAGCAAGTTTAGCCTCCAATTGCAAAGCTCAAACATCACTAACAGAACCAAAGAGATCCTTGAGCTTGTCCCAAACCTCCTTGAGAGTCTTGCACCCCTCAATATGGAAGAATAAAGAGTTGGAGAGATGTAGAGCAATGAACCCCATAGCCTCTTCACACTTAATCTGATGCTAGAATTTATCATATTCTATGGTTAGATGAGGCTAATTCTCATTCAAAGTGGACTAGAGTCCTTTGGACCAGAGAATTCTCTGCATACTGACCTTCCATGTGTGATAGTTATGAGGAGTGAGAGTCTTGAATCCTATGTCAGCCATTAGAGGAGAACAACAATGCAAGAAAAAATATTTTTGACAAAAAATGCTGAAACCAAATAATTGATCAACAAACAATTGAAGTGAAGCCTTTGAAACAAACTGAAAAGCTAGGAAACACCACTAAACCCAAAATTAGGGTTTCCAATTCAACTGAGAATAATTTTTTTATAGAAGTAGAATTTGGAAAAATAGAGCACACCTCTGGAAAGTAGACTCGGACAGCATTCCAACGGTATATCGTTTGCAGATTTTTGATACTGTATGTGAAAGTTATACCCTCTAAAAGATTTTTGTTTGATTTGATGTGTTGGCTAACAAGGTGCAAGAATGAAGCTCTTGGGGGCTGAAAAAAAATGGGCCCTTAGTTGCTGATATGACCGCAGGATATGTTGGGGAAAGAAAAAATGCCCCCCAGAATGGGTGGCATCAGAGCGACGAGCTGGTGGTGTAGTCGAGTGGCGCGGCCGACACTGGTGGCACCACTCAGGATAGTGGGGCCCTTGGTTTTGATGGGACCGGGGGTTGGAGCGAAGACTTCAGCAGGGGCTTCGATCACTGGTAGACGGGGCCAGGATGTCAGCCTGAATAGTGGTAGCCAGTGAACATGATGGTGCCTGGAACAGTGATCGACAGAGTCAACGAAGGCCGACGAAGTGATGCAGATGAGCTAACTGGTGGTCGGTGTTTGTAGACCGAAGAATTTTTTAATTGCAATTAATTTGCAATATTCAAAAATTAAAAACAAAACATCGATAAAATATGCCGACCGCTTCAAAAAAAACAAACCACAAACTATATGCGCAGGAAAATAAATCTGCCGACTGCCAATTTAAATACCCAAAACATAGCCAGAAAAAAATATTGAGTTTTCTAAAAAAAAATTTCCTTTGAAGAGGCTTGAGAGGGGAGATTTTTTTTTGTAGATTTGTATGGATAGTAAAAAAAATGCAAACCCTAAATTGTACCTCAAAGGCTCCCGGATGATATAACTCTGATTTTGGCAAATGGGCAGGTGATCTTTGGGGTTTGAGGCCTTCTGGGTAGAACCAACTATCCTGCAACATAAACTCCAAGCCTGCAAGAATCTTGCACTCCAACTTCCTTGATCAAGGGTTGACGTTTCACTAGACAAGCTCTGATACCATGTTGAGATTATGGATGCACAGTCCTTGAAGCTCCAAAATCTTCAATAAAGGACTTTTCCATGAAAGATAATCAACCACAAAGGAAAGTGCTGCAACAATGGAATGTTGAATAAAGATTCTATATTGCTATGATATTATATGATGATATGTTTTTGATAAAAGGGTAAAATGGGTTTTACAGGGACCCGAAACCACAACCTTTACAAAACAGTAAAGAGGACACCAAAGTCCAACCAAAAAGACCAGCTGCCCGAGAAAAGACCAGAAAGGTCAAGTCAAAAGGAACAACAAAGTAAGCACCAAAAAAAACCCCAACCGTTACAAATGAACAAAATGATATGATGATATGTTACAAATGAACAAAATGATATGATGATATGTTACAAATGAACAAAATGCCTAATTATATAGGCAAAAGAGAAAACCTAAGATGCATGAGATGTTGCCAAGTGTTATGATCTAACATGTGACAACATGTGAACCCTATCTAGGAAATTATTAAATGTTGAGATAAGTTCTAGAAGGAAAACTCATCTTCTAGAAGGAATCTTATCCCTACAAACAAGGAAGGGGACATTACCCCATTTATTAAATGATTAAAATCTAACCTAGGACTAAATGATGCATGACCTAAGTTAACTTATGCTAGTGTAATAATTAATTAATTACACTAACACTTCTACACCTTGTGGCATTTTTTCTCTTAATATCTCCAAGGATAAGGGATTGGTTTTGATGTATTATGAAGGTTGACCATTATTGTTTTGATTTAGGGTTGTGACTTGTTGACAGGATGCCATGCTTTGTAAAAGTGTGTTAATGATAACATCATTATTGTTGTAAGTCGGAGGGGTATAAGGTGGAGTGGATTATGTATGTAGAAGATAAGTGAATTGTAAACTTGTGATGGAGGAGGTTTGAGGAGATATTATAGTCAAAGGCACAAAGCTAGAGGAATTCCTTGTTGAAATACGTAAGGAAGTGTTCACACCACTAGTAGGTTGAATTTTTACAGTAGGTTGAGTACTAGTGTATGTAGGAATGTAAATGAGTATCATAGAGGTAGGGATGGAAGTTCCACCTTGGATTTGAGTACATCCCAAAGCTTGAGTAGAACTAGGGATGGTAGGGATAGTGTTGTTAACATGAAGCACAGTGGTTGAAGACATAGTATTCATGGGAAATGAAGTATGCATACTAGGATCCATATCGGGTTGATTATCAACACTATTAGGAAGAGAGCTAGAGAACCCAAGATCCACGATGAATGGTGTATTGTGGGATGACATGAGTCTTGAACTAAGTCTCACAATAGTATTGCTAATAGGACACCAAGCTGTAAAGCTCATAAAATATTTCACAAACTTAGTGGTCAAACCCAAAATGGAAAGAGGGTAAAGTGCAATGCAAGGTCCTAAAATGAATGCAAGTTTCAAATTCTAAACAAGGTAATTTACTGATTACACTATGCAACAATCTGAAATGGAATGTTCTAGATGCAATTTTGAACTTAAGAAATGCACAAAATGAACCAATTTATGCTAGATGCAATGAATTGAATGAAACAAAAACTCTATAAACTGGAACAAAAAGCTAACAACCAACAGAAGCACAAAAACAAAGTTTTTAATGTTGTAAAATGTAGTCTAAAATTTGAAACAAGACTAAATCGCCTAGGGGGCATATGAGTCCCAATCAGGGTTTCTTAGGGATTTGAATGCTGAATAACAGTCACCATAGAATACCTAGAGATTAGGCAAAATCACCTATACTGGGACGAAATCGCCTAGAGGGGCATATGAGTCCTAGATGAGGGTTTTTGCACAAATTTTAGAAAATTTTGAGTGATTTTTATGTTTTTTGGTTCGGATGATGTCTGTGCTAAGTGTAATTATAGATTTTAGATGAAATTCAATGATGCAAGACACAAAAATGCAACCTATATGCACTTTCACTAATGCAAGAATTTGAAACCTAAGAGGCAAGTTAACCAATGCACAATCCTAATGCAAAGTTAATGCAAGCTAGATCAAGGACTATGATGCACTCCAAATCAGAAATGAGGTGTTCACATTAGGTTCACCAAAATGAAATGGGTGGAAATAGGGTCCCACCTTTTAGGATATGGAACACAAGCTATGGTTTAGGACCTAGACCTATTTCATTCAAGTTCCATTCAAGGGAACCTTAGAGATCTCAATCCAAAGATAGAAAGAGGGAAAGAGATATTGCAATAAGGTATCCTAGGGTGTGATTAAAGACTAAAAGGGGGTTCACCACCAAGATAGGGCTTGGAAAGACAAGAAACATGCAAAAACTAATGATGAAACTTTAAAATGATGTGCAAGACTTAAGTAAATGATCTAGAAATGAATGCAAATCAGAACAGTAAATTGGAAAAGTACAAAGGTGCACCTAGAAACTTGTAGAATCTCGAAACAAGGTATGAAATGCTAAAAATGTTGAATTTAATGCACACTGGGACTCATACGCTAGGCTGAGTGATTTAGTCCTAGATTAGGGTTTCTAGGAAAAAACAAAAAAATGGCAGTGATTAGTCTAGAACTCGTGAAATCTAGAAAAAAGGCTTGCACTAGGAATCATACGCAAAGTGGTGTATTAGTCCTACTCAGCTTTTCTAGAAGGTCAAAGTTTGAATCTGCTCTCCTATCTCTACTCTTCCTTCTCAACTTGATTTCTAGATCTAAACTACTAAATTCTTCTCTGTAGGTGTATTTTAGTGATCTTGTAAACAAGGTGACAACTTTGAAAACTTTGTAAACTTGAAAACCTTTCTCCAATCTTTCTCTTCAATGCATCTTCAACCTAGATTTGCAAATCACACACTAAAGAGAGGGAATTTTTTTTTTTGTTTGTGGATAGGGGTTTACCTTGGTCAAACCCCGTTTTGGTAATCAAACCTTGAAATGAAATGAAATAGAAAGGAGGAATGATGAATGAATAAATATGCAATGTTGCAACTCACCAAACCCTTGAATAGGATGTTGCAAACATGTATGAAATAGATAGCATGAATGTGGATCTTGAATCTTGCTTGAATGATATGGATTTTGAATTAAATGCTTGCTTGAATCATGAAACCCTACATCACAAATGTTAGCTAAAAAAAAAACATGATGCATGATGACTTTGACATGATGCTTGATACTTGAATAATGCTCTAAAATGTTTGATGATCAACTCTTGAAGGCTCTTGAATGCTCTTGTAAACACTTGTATGCTCTTGTGAACTTATATTCATTATAAGGAATGCTCGAGCATGAAATTCTTAGGTCACTTGATTGCTTGTTAGGTGAAAACATGTGAAAGAACCTTGTATTTATACTTGTTTATGCCAAATTTCTTGAAAATACAACACTACAAGCTGACATCAGATCTAGGAGAATAAAACCCTGCCAAGAATTTGAATTTAATTTAGCTCTAAGCTAAATGGGTCTCATATGCCAGTTAGGGTGTATGACTCCCATTAGGCTAAGCTTGGGACACATTTTTCAAGAAATGCTAAGTTTAGTGAGAAATCTAGATCAGGGACCTAAAACTTAGGTGGGACCCATATGACCAAGGTGGCATATGAGTCCCAAATCACTAATTCTAGGCCATACAATCCAAAATCACATGAATTATGATTGTATATTGGTAAATGTCAAGATTAATCTCAGAAAGATGCATTAATTAAGGCTTGTGGATGCAAAATAAAGCCAAATAAGGCATAAAGAAGCCCAATTTATTAATGAAAACCCTAGATTAGTGTGAAAGTGTGAAGGTACACTTTACAACACCC
>VDFB02351924.1:0-17105 GCA_007258455.2 Sequoia sempervirens
ATCCTGTAGCGGCAGCGCTAAAATTATTGCTAAGAAATTGGGGATGTTGGCCGGACAAAGTTCCAAGGGTGGAAATGACAGCAAAATAAATGCCATACCAACCAATACGTTGTAATGCATGTTAACTGAGACGTGGTTGTCTGCTCATTCTTCAGGGGGTGACTAGAGATATCGATTGTCCACGTTGAACACTTGGAGTTGGGCAGCAGAGTGATTATATTACTTGGGAGGCATTTTTGCAAAAGAATGGGTGTGCCTTGTCTGCGCGTCCACATTCTAGATACATAGCAACCAAGGTAGTTGCAATTTGAGGGGGGGCGAAGGTATTCTGCTAAATAGTTCAGAAGTCTTGTCTATGATTTACATATTTTGCATACATGTCTAACACGGGATATCTGACAAAAAAAAAAACCTTTCCTACCATTATGCTTTGATGGATGTCCATACCCTGTTGGAAAAACTCTCATTTTTGCATAGCAGGGAAGGAGGCTGGCAAAAAGTTGTATCCTATAACAATGGCATTCCAAGAGACAAAATTTCTTGAGTGAATTTGTCAAACAGTCACGTGTTTTGTCTGTGCGCCCACCTTTGGCATACATATTTACCAGTCAGAGTGAAGGCTGGCACAGGGGTGGAATTTGAAACCATGTGATACAACTTGTGCAAAATGTTGAGAAGCTTGTGGATTCATTGTGAGAAGAGTTGATGTCTCTGAGATTTTCAACATAAACAGGAAAGAAGGAACAGATCAGGTATGTACAGCTTTCTATTTTTCACTCTAGTTCCATCCTGTCATCAATGCCCTTTAATGAAAATTAAATCTTGATACTTTTATGAATAAATTATTCTTAATTTCATCGCCATGTTCTGGCAGCAAATCGACTAATTTAAAATATAGAGTCTATTTTAACTTAGGCGCTCCAAGATAAATTGACCCTTTTCAGCCTGTTCATTTCTTTTTTCTTTATATCCCAATGATTGAGTCTGAATTTGAGCATTAAACAGTGGCCATAATTGATGTGCGCTGTGTGGAGCCCCCATACTTTATTCTGTGAAAAATTCAACGAGAAAAACAAAAAAAAGATTAAAAATAAAATATAAATAAATAAATAAAAATGATATAAAATAATAATAAAATACGCAATTCGCGTTTAAATGATTTCACTATGTGAGAAGTTAATTTGAAGTTCAAATTGTGTGGATCTGAGTTTTGAAGTTCCTGTAATTTCCTGTGCAATCATTCCACTCCATCAGGCGACAACTAGTTATGTTGGTTCGCTTATTTTGTGTGAATTTTGTATTATGTATATCATTAGGTATATCATTATACTTGAAGATGACATGAAGAATATCTCGAAGGATATTCCTAATGATGTATGGGGCATCCTACTAAAAGGAAGGGAATAATCTATAATGGAACATGAAAGGATAAAATATTAAGCCTTGAATAGAAATTTGTGCTCCATCGAGTGAAGAAGATAGAGCTGCATTGGCCACTATATATAAGAATGAGTTAAGAACAAAACAAATCATTACCATTCTTATGGGTAAGGAAAAATATGTCCTTGAAAGGATCTGAAAAGAGTGCAATTATAAAACTGAGGAGATTTTTCAAAACTTAGGACTACTTCTAGGGACTGAAGAAGAAGTGAATGATGAACACAATGTAGAAGAAGTACACACTAATGATGCTCAACATGAGCAGGATATGAATGAAGAAGTTGCAATAGATAAAACCCCTATAAAAGTGGAGGATATGATAAAATAAAATAATGAGAAATACATTGCAAGGGAAACTCCTCTGGTACAAAATGTTGAAGTCCATCCTCCAATAAACATAGATAATATTGTAGAGGAAGTGAACTCTAACATGGTTCATAATAAAAATGTTCATATGGAGCACATTGAAGAAGAAAAATTTGATGATGGAGAAAAGGTTGTTGATGAGAAAGGTGAAGAGCATGGTGAGGAAGAAGAAGAGCGTGAAGAGAAAGAACAAGAGAATAAAGAAGAAGAAGGAAAAAAAAGAAAAGGATGCATCTAGAGATGGTAAAAAGGATGAAACAATTGACTCTGGAATGTCTATAGAAGAAAAGGATAAGGTTGTGGAGACTAGAAAGTCTCTTGGTGAATCTTATGGCTCCTTCGAAGATTCTCTGAGAAATTTATTAAGTGTTGAGCGTAGTTTCCAACCTATTGTGTCCTCTCAATTGTTGCAGTTGCCAATGATTCAAGGTAATATTTATTTGAAAAAGATCTCTCATATTCACAAGCTACAACTAGGATACGTGTTCCATACATCCACAAGAAAGAAGATAATTGAAACCCATTAAAAGAGCAGAGAACTGATGGATGAGGTAGTCAATGTGTTTGAAAAGATCATACCCAGATCACATGTAGATACGACACTCTCTGGTATGCAAAATTTTAAGCTTTTAATTGATTCATTCAAATCTTATGCATCCAAACTTAAGGAATAAATAGGGAAGGAAGTGGAAAAGAGATTGAATGATAAGAAAATGATGGAGAAGATAGAGAAATGTGCTGCTACAAACAGTAAATTTTCTATATTATTGAAATATTTTGAAAATAGTGTAGATGAGGGGAAGGCGCTACTCCAATATGGCATGAAGTGGCCCTGAGCCACATAGAACATAATAAAGGAGATGGACTTTATTGAGTTATAGATTAATTACACCTCTGATGCATATGACTTGGCTATTGACCTCACCAGTGCCACAAGAAGTAACACTAAAGGTATTCATAAGAAAAATTTCCAACTTCAAGCATAAAAGGAACATATCATACTATAGTTTGGAGATGTAAGGGATCTATTTAATCCCAAATTATTACTGGCTGAGTGTACAATCATGGGGATCCAAAAAGTGGTGATATGATAAAACATGATTGATGACTTTTTCTTTATCCAAATTTGATGAAATTAAAAGGGTTTATTGAGAAAATTTTCAGCTTTCCACCAATATAGGATATGCCTAATTTGAGTTTAATAGTTAATTATTATTGATTTTCTATATGTATTATGAATAAAGTCCTAATTGATAGGCTAATTGAAAATATCTATAATTTTCAAACAATTTCATTTTTTTTTAATCCAACAGGGGTGACACATTCTATGCTTCCCATACTATAGGATAAAACAAATAGAAAAATGAATTTCATAATTTTTTTACCAAGTTAAGGTAATTAGACAAACAAGTTTAATTATTTTTAAAATAGTTGTAATAAAAAATGATAAGTAATTACTTTCTTGCAAAAAATACAAAAAAAAATGTGGCACATCTGTGTTGGTGTAAATAAAGTCTTGTACCTAGTTAATTCATTACTAGGGGACTTATTTACATGTTAAGTTTACTTAGGTCCTATGAATCTTTCTAGAAGGTGTTAGTTGTCATTAGTTGTTATCTTATCTTTTGACTTGTAACACATGTGAACCTAGGTAATTGTGATAAGTTGTCTCATGTCATATGATTAAGACACTTTTTATAATTGTATGGAATCTTGTATCTCACCTTGGCTATAAAAACAAGGGGTTTCTACTACATTTTTCATATGACTTGAATCATATTTTCATATGCATATTCTCTCTCTTTGTGCTTTTTATTTGGCCTCAAGATTTTGGAAGCCATAGCCAATTCTAACATGGTATCAGAGCTTCAGTGTTGTAGACTTTTACCCAAATCAAAGGGACCAATCTTGGCATGAAAGTTTTGTTGGCTGCAAGTTGGGTTCTTGAGAGCTTTACCATTTTGTCAACAGTTTGAAGAAAATTATTTTTCATTGGAGTCGTTTTGCTTTTTACTTCAGAAATCTAGCTTCCACTGATTTTTGAGAAAATTAATTTTTGGGTTTTGTAACCAAGGTCAAAATATCAATTGGGCATATTTTAGATTCCACACATCTTGCATGAATCTAGAAAAAAATGTTGTACAAAAAGTTTCATGCGTCATTTTTCTCCTAGCTGAAAGTTAAAAATCAATTTCTCATCTTTTGCTTGCTGGATCAAAATACCATTTTTGGGTTTTGTTCTTAGCTTCAAAATATTTCTAGGTTTTTGTTATCGTCCACAAATAGTGAGTAAATTTTTTAGAAATCAAATTAGAAGTAAACATTTTTTGCTATAAAACCTGTTTCATATAGGCTTAGTTCAACTTTTTTTGAAAAATTCATAACTTTTTCACATGGTGTCATCAACGAAAAGCTAGTTTCGAGCACTTCACAATAGTGTAGGAATTTTTTTTCAAATTTTGTCATCTACAGAAATTTAAGGTTATTTTTCATCATGGAGGCATATGTGAACATTCATCAGTTCATACACTATTTACTTTTTTGTGTGCACTAGGTTTGCATTTTCTGTACATTTCATTTCAATTCTAGATCATTTTTCAATCAATTGTTGCTTCATAGATTCCAAAGTTGTGCCAATTTGCAAGTTTTCCAATATTCCTTATCATCGGGTCTACAATTTCTTTTCATGATTCTGATTTGAGTCCCTGAGTGACTCTAATATGGTTTCTAGCAAACATGAGTGTCTTCCCTTGCTTCTTGAATTGAGGATTCTATTGTTACTCTATAGTGTACTTCCTGTGTTTCTCTTGCAGTAGGCTATCTCATTATGAGCAGGCTAAATGGTATCTCTTTTCATCCTTTGTGTGGATGGAGATTGATTGGATTTGTGATGGATATCATTATTGTTTTGTATCTTATCTCTCGTTTGGAAAGGAGTTTTATCCCATTAGGTTTACTTCTTTTCTCTATTTGTGAGAAAAAAAATTCATTGCATTTGTACATAGGTACCTAACATGGCCTCATAGTTGGGACCCATCATTGCATCTTTGCATTATTTGCATAGTAATTTCCTCCCTAAATTGTACGTATGGGGGGTGTTGGCGTAATTAATTATTTAATTACACTTACATAATTTTACTTAGGCATTTAATTATATTCCTAGGTATCATTTACTAGGTGATAGGTTCACATGTTTTCTTAGGATATAAGATTCCTTCTAGAAGGATGAGTTGTCTTTTCTAGAAGTCTTATCTTATCTAGCATCATTTCCTAGGTAGTTGGTTAGTTTTCACATGTCATAAGATTATGACACTTGTCAACATCATATTACATACTACATCTTAATCTTCCATAAATAAGCAAGGATTCATATGTACTTTTCCTTATTCAATTTGGCATTCTTGCATCCTTAATGATAGCATGATATTTCTTCCATTTCTCTCTTCTCAAAGTTACTTTGTCTTACAAGTTATCCTATGGTGTTTGAGGAGTTCACCATAAATTACTACAATTGTACCTAGATAATTCATTACTAGGGGACTTATTTACATGTTAAGTTTGCTTAGGTCCTAGGAATCTTTTTAGAAGGTGTTAGTTGTCAATAGTTGTTATCTTATCTTTTGAATTGTAACACATGTGAACTTAGGTAGTTCTGATAAGTTGCTTTGTGTCATATGAGTAAAACAATTGTCATAATCCTATGATATCTTTTATATCACCTTGGCTATAAAACCAAGGGCTTTCTACTAAATTTTTCATATCAATTGAATCATATTAGCATATGCATATTCTATCTATTTGTGCTTTCCATTTGGCCTCAAGATCTTGGTAGCCATAGCCAATTATAACAATCTAAGTATGTGTCCTCTACTTATATTGAAAGTTTAAAAAGTAAATATTTCTTTTTTCTTGTACTTAGGTTGGTCAGACATATACCCACTTTTCATTTTTTTCCTAAAAAATTAGTACTACTACATTGAAATTTCAAATTTTCACCTAATAGATTTACCATTTTTTCAAAAAAAGGACTAGTATCTTAGAAAATAGATTCAATTTTCTACAAATTATATTCTTACATATTTTTTAAATTATAATAATAACCTATTCATTTTTTTATAGAAAGTTTCCTATTTTTTTTTTTTTTGAACTTTCATTGCCACTTAAGGGCCTAGCTTGGAGCCCCATGATCTTGCATTGACCCTATTGGTTTCTAAGCCAGTTCTCAATCCGAAAAAGGAAAAAGGGATGAATTTGGTACCTACATCACTGAAACAATGAGAAGAACTATTGTTGGAGTTTCAAACTTCGATCAAGCTGCTTGCAAAGGCTAAACAAGAATGGGAAGATGGTAGACCAACATGGGAAGATCAAGTAAAGAATCAAACACCTCCTATTGACTCATCTTTCATGTTTTTATGCATTTTTCTAATCATATTGTTTATACATATGTAGACATATAGAGTTGTATTTCAGCATCTTTTTGCTTCGGTACATGACTCAGGGGGGAAAATTCTTTCCACAATTGTGTATATATGGCTACATCATTTAGGGGGAGTTTTGATAATGTATCAAAATAATGTACATAGGCAACCTTTTCCATTGATGTCAAAGGGGTAGAGTATTAGAGAGCATTTTGGAATTTTTGGCACGTTGCCATCAAAGACAAAGGGGGAGATTGTTGAAAGTTTGAGGAGATTGTTATTGATGATGTTGTTTGGAAACATGAGCATGGATAATGTACATAGCAATGTAATAAAATTTTTTCATTGATGTCAAAATTGTTCCTAACATGTTTCTAAGGAGTTAAATAAGTTATTTGTGTAAGCAGATTTGGTATGGAAATTTTTGTGGTGTGAAAACCTGACTAAGTGTTAGAACTACCATTTCAAGGTTATAGTGTGACAATTTTTGACTCCACACCACTCTACAAAGGAAGATTTTTCTCTACACTTCTAACCTAATTTTCATTGTTGTTAGAAGAATCTAAATCCAAGATTTCATCTTGTTTGGTGAAGTATTTTAGGAGACATGAATGGCATAGTCTGGTTTGGCATTTCATAATCATTTCTTATATAGTGTGTTAGTTGGGGAGATTTTGTACTCCACATGCGTGATCATGGTATGCCAAACAAAGTCTCCTTAAGTGGCAAAAATTTAAAAATCAAGTTAGCAACTCTGGATCTAAATATTTGAATAAGTTATCTATATTATTTCAAAAATATGTAAGAATAGAACTTATAGAAAATTGAATGTAGTTTCTAAATACTAGGTTTATTTAAAATAAATAAAAATCTATTTGGTGAAAAATTGAAATTTCAATGTAGTAGTACTTAAATTTCAGGGAAAAAATAAGAAGTAGTGTCTGTCTAACCACCCTAACCACAATAAAATGATAATATTTTTTTATAATATTTTAGATATAAGTAGAGGACTCATGTCCTGATGTGATGCATATTTTTTGTACTTTTTTTCCAATTAAATAATTAATTATGAATTTTTTATTACAACTTTTAAAAAATATAAAACTCATCTATTTGACCACCTTAACTTGGTCAAAAAATTCATGAAATTTAATTTTTATTTTTATTCTATATTATGTAAAAGAATAGAATGACGATGCTTTTGATTCAAAAATATGAGGCCCCAGTTTTGAAAGTAGATGTTTTTTCAATCAGCCTATCGACAGGGGACTTTAGTCATAATTCTAATAGAAAATGAATAATAAATATTTATTAAATTCAAATTAAATCATTTATATTTTGGAAAGCTGAGAATCTCTAAAAACCCTTTTCATTTCATTAATTTTCGTGAAAAGTCATCACATACCCAAATATTGCCACTTTTGGCATACCATGATCCCGCACACACCACTCCAATGCATAGCCTCTTGATGTTGCAGTGTTGAAGATAAGTTTCCAAATATCAGTTGAGCATGAATTCCAAATGGTATCATTTTTTGAGGTCCACATGTTGCAAATTGGATGAATAGTTGAAGGGCTTCGGTTTAGTTCCTATGATGTGCTAACTTAACATGTTTGATGAGTATGAAAAAGGTTGATATGTGTTGCACTTTTATATGGGACCTATTTTAGGTCAATCTTGACCTATCTTAAGGATTTTTTATATTTTGAATTGTGGCATGAAGTTTGGTTGAAATGTTTTTGGGATGACAAGTTGAATTTTGTGTGTTACATCCAATTAGGCTAACCTAATTGATGTTACACAATGAGAGCATACATTAACGCTTGATTTTGGTGTTTTGTGTGTGATGAAAATTATTGGGTTTGATCTACATGAGGTTGATGTGAATTTGATCATAGCAATTCAAATTGAGTTGCAAACTATGTGAATGCAAAGTAGAGTAGAGGCTTGATCCAAATTAATGAAAAAATTGATATTGTACTTTATTGGAGCTGTAATCCTACATATTGTAGATGAAATTTGTAATATTTTGAAATAGGTTGTGAGCCACCTTCTTTCTTTTTATTTTTTCTCTATGGAAAATGAGTCCACTTGTAGTAAGCACTTCTATAATATACTATAACATGTTATAATATGTTATGAGCTAACCCTCACTGTGGTTTCTCTTATTTTTGGTTTTCCATGTAAAAATCTTGGTGTTCATGCATTGTGTGATCTTGTGGATTTTTCATGCTTTCTTTCCTTATAACAGTTGAATATGCTTTAGTAACTAGATGGCTAATGTTTGAATGGTTTATTGAATACTGATTCAGCCCTCCTCTTAGTATTATGGGTGTTCAACAGTATGCCCATGATGTGATAGACATCCTTTAAATTCATTTCCATCTCCCCCATATGGAGATGGAAAGTAGAGGTATCAACATCCCATCGCTCCATCAATGCCATGAGCACAGGTATATGGAATCTGATCTATGGCCTTGTAAAAACCCACCAGAGCCCAACATGTTGCAAAAATTTAATGTCATCCAGAGTGATCTCATTGTTGTGGTTGCACAACTATCAAAATAAATTTTCCAACATGCTCATGGATCTCAAGCCACTCCCACAAAAGCATTAAATTTCATGTCAACACATTCTACATCATCAAAAAATTATAACTCTACATCAAAATTTGTGTAAGTCTACCTCTAGGACTAATGTGTGTCTCATAGATGTTTGTGTGACATGCTAATGTCCAAGGCTGAACAAATTCCAATAATAGTGTGTTGGCTAGATGCCAACATAGTCGTAGTACTATGACACGTCATCTAGATTCCTTCATCTTGACTAGATGCTTGCATTGCTCAAGAAATTGAAAAATCTCAAAAAATTGATAAAACTAACAAGTTGGGTAGAAATTTTTGCATACCTCATCTGGTGGGTCTCCCCTCACCACTACCATGTAAAGTTGGCCAATCCTCAAAGCTACGTAGTGGCATCTATGAGTCATTTTTCTGACAACTCTCTCTAAAATTCAACAAATTATTCACTATGAATATTGGAAATTACCCTTCCATTGGCCCACGTAGGACATATATAGGCCAGTTTTGCATAATTTTCATCGAAAAAATGTTCCATCCTTCCTGTTTTACCCCACCTAGCTAGGGAAAAAATAGGAGGGGGCATATATTCACCTTTTCATCATATTTTCTTTTAAACCATTGATTTTTTCTTTATCATTCTTCTTGTCGTGGTAGCTTCTAGTTTTTAAAACTCGCCTGATTTTGAATTTTGCAAAATGAAACTTCACATCAGGCGTTGTAATTTCTCGTTGTGCTCTAACTCTAAGGGTATCATTAGTATCTTCCTCCTCAACCTCTGCATCCTCTACAATATCCTTTCTAGAAAAATATTTAAACTTTTCAAAAGTTTGAATCTACATTTATGTCTTCTTAACTACTTTAGTGTAGTTGGATTTTCTTTGGAAATTTAGGTCACTAAATTGGGGGAAAAATATAGTGTCATAAAATTGCATCCCGTGGTAATTTCACATTTTCACATTCAACCCACTGCATTTATGAAATCTTATCGTATTAATGAAGCAACCTTATGAGTCAGAATTTCATAATTTCAACTCCATAGGGGACAATAATAGAGCATTATCAGTCCAAACACTTCATTTCTTGGAAAGGTTTGAGTAGAACTATTGCATGACATGTGAGGTTCTTTGCAATGTGATAATATCCCCAAACTTTTTGATTTTCAAATGAGGGAATCTCTCATCCCTTGCCTATGAAGTGTGTCATTGAGGCATGAATGTGAGTGTAATGACTCTTCCCACCCATTTGACCTCACAAAACTCTTCTTTCACTCTCATTCTCATTCATTTTCACTGTCTCATTTGGTCTTGCTCTCTAGCTCTATTCTCTATTCTACATTGTTTCTCTCTTACTCTCCACAATGAAGCTCTACTAGATTCTTCTCTCAATAATAGTCAAGGATCTCTTGGAAGAAAGCATGCCTTGTCTATCAAGTCAAGAGGGGAGCCACACATTGTTGGTAATGCTTTCTTATCTATTTGTCTCATCTATTACATTCATGATAGGGGATCTCCTCCATAATGGGGTTTGCTTCTATCATATGTCTATTATATTTTATGTCAGTTTGTGTATCTCTATCTATTTAGTTATTCATGGAGGTGGAAACACCAAAACATAGGTTTGACTGAGGAAAACCTCTAAATAACCCCAACATTTTTCCATTGTCCTTGTGAGTAGCTAAATAGATTCAAATAGCCGAGTGTTGTAGATTTAGGTTTTTTACTCTGTGTTATGAATGGGATGACAACATGGGGTGCATATGTCCCCATGGTGCACTATCATTCCTGACCAAGGCTTTTCCATTCTAGGGGGAAAATCTATGAATTTTAAGCTTTCTATTTTCATAATTTGTATCGTTTAATTTAATATTAGTTTTTATTATTTAGCAGTTGTATCATTATTTTATTTAATATCCTACAATTTCATTTCATTCAATTGTTCAAATATCCATTATCTTCTACTTTGTCACTTGAGCTTTGTACTTTGAGGTAACCAAGGGCTATTCACTCCCTGTAGACTTTGTTTATCTTGAGATTGAAGAGTAGTGAATCTCCTCCTTTACAAAGGTAAACCAAACTAACTTTACAAGTTGAACAAAGCTTTATATTCCCTTAATTGAGCACCAAGATCATGCTATGCCAATATTGATGGTATTTTTAAACAAATAGTTTTGAAAGAAATGAGAGTTAATCTACTCTTTACTACAAGAAAAGGATAACAATATCCTTATTTTCACTTGTATATTATTATTTTGTGTCTATGAGTAGCAATTCTAAGATGTAGAAGGAATTAAAAATAATTATGATGAATGAATTTGAAATGAAACATGTAGGTCTCATCTAATATTATATAGAAATGGTGGTTCATCAAAGTGAGTAAGAAATGTTTATTTATTAAACAAATCATGGAAAGGGTAAGATTGTATAAATTTAGCATGGTTGATTATAAGCTATTCTTTACTCCAACTACTCATGGATATTTGTCATGTGATATTGAAATTAGTTATGAGATAAATCATAGAAATATTGTTAGAAGTTTGATGTTCCTAATTCATACAAGACTAGATATAACTTATTTTATCATTCTTGTTTTGAGGTATATGATTGAGTCATTTGAAATTATCGTGAATGTAGCTAAGTGAATATAAGGTATGTGAGAGATACTATTTTTTTTTTATTCGATACTATTCATCTAAAAAGCTTGAACTTCTTAGATTTTCTGATTTTGAATGGGGAAATACTTTGGACGACCAAAATTCTACTTCTGATAATTGATTTTCACTTGTATTAGGTTTGGTTACATGGCATTCAAAGAAGAAAGGATTTGGTGTACATTCATCTATAAAAGCAGAGTATATTGTAATCACTTCCATAAGTAGATCGACATTATCACTTCGAAAAGTTTTAGGAAAAACTAGAAAGAAACAAATTCAACCTACAATTATTTTGCTTAATAACATAAGCACTATCAAATTAACGAAAAATCTAGTTTATCACAATAGATCAATCAATTTTAATTTAAAATATAATCTGATTGAAGATTTAATCTAAAAGAAAGAAATTAAATTGAAGCGCATTAGCACTGAAAAACAGCGAGTACAAATATTCTCACAAAATTTATTTTAAAAGATAAGTTATTGAAGCTTTGAGATCATCTAGTTAATCAACTGAGCATGAAGGGGGAGTATATTGGATAAATGATGCTGCATCAGTTTTCCTTCTATCACATTTTAAAGCATTGCAACAGCAAATAAAATCTTTATTTAGAAGATAGACGTGAAGAGTTTTAAGAGTGATTTAAAACGTATCTTGTAAGTGTTTTTTTTCAAAGGACTTCTTTATGGGTTATTTTCTTTTATTTGAGTAATAAGACTGCTTATAAAACATCGCCACTTTTCTGTTCTGATATAACGGAGAATACAGAATTAACGGCAATGTTCATAGTCCTGTATGGTAATTTTCTTTCTGAGCTGTATATTATTTTTATGCCGAATATTAAGTTGTGTAAGAATTTGCATTTCTGTTGCTTCAATTGATTTCTAGTTGGCTTATGCAATAGTGAGATCAGTTTCAAATCTTTAGCTTTTCGGTAAAGCATTTAGGTACTGTCTAGCCACGTACTTATTAGGAAGCGAAATCATGGTTTCTGTGTGGTGTTGTTTCAGAGTGTGGAAGCTGTGCAAAGAGCAGATGCTGTAAATAGCATAGTACACGAAGCAAGTGCAAGGGTGAAGGACCCCGTTAACGGCTGCGCGACTGCAATTCATGAACTTCAGAAACAAATTACTGAGCTGGAATCGCAGTTGGCAACCACAGAAGCAGAGCTAAAGAGTATGCAATCTCAGTACGATAATCTTGTATTAACCTTGGGCACTGGATCACTTGATGCTCAACTTATATATCCAACAGATGCCACATCACAACCAATGGCAGATATCATGTATGAGATGGATCCCTTGCTGTCCTGGGGGTCGCTATAGGAAGTATAGATTTATCAGACTAAGTTGACATAGGTACCTTTTAAAGCAATACAGACTCCAGTATTTACGTGCCCTTATTCCCGACTGTTCTATGAATTATATATTCTGCTCCTAGCAGCAGTTATATTTTGAATAATAAAACAGTATATATTAATTAGGCAATATAATTTATATACATGTAGATAGTTAGTTTTCCTTTTTATGATATGCTCTGTTGCTGATGTTTTGGACATTGACACCATTAAAGAAACGAATGATGCACCTTTAGAAGGCTGACTTATAAAGTTGACCCATTTTCAATTCCACCACAGCGTGAACAGCCGGAGAAGAAGAAGTGCTGGCTGAGCAAAATTTCACATATTGAACCTTACAATCTACTTTTAAAGGGCAAGTGTTCTATCAACTATAGAGTTATACCGACAGCTGTTACATCATTCACAAACTGGCTGGATAGACAGTGCCGACAAGTAGTAAATAGTTGATTTCCATTGGATTGGAACTACAATTATAACTCATCCACAAGATACCTCTCATCCTCTTTAGAGGATTACCATAAAGCTAAAGTTTGACCCATTATCATCCTAGGAGACATTTGTGTGATAGTAGCTTCCCAAAAGGACATTTTAGTTCATATTTGTTATTTAAGGGCTTTAATTGATTTCTTTAAAAGTAACAAAACATATTTTATTAGGGTTAAAAATTCAATTTTGGAGTGTCAATTGTCCTTTCAAAGTAACAAAACCTATTTTATTAGCGGAAAAGACTCAATTTTAGGGAGTCAACTATCCATATTGTGGTTTGTACATTGTTGGAGGACATTGTGTTCCTCATGGCTTGATTCTCTCACTAGGTGAATCTCAATGATTAAAACTATTGGCTAGTTAGGTCAACTAACAACATGTTTAACTTCAATAAAGAAACATATTTAGTACAAGGATAAAAAAAAAACTATTATATATATCATTTTAAAATCTATGTTACTCTTAGGGCGGGTTGCCTAGCTTGATTGGCTATAGCATGGGATGAATACGATAATTCTTGTAATACCAATTCCTACAGTCTAACAAAAAAAAAATCTATGTTACTCTTATGTGAACTAGGTCTAGAGGAATAATGAATGAAAGAATACTATATATCATACTAAGGATCTACCAAAAAGTGTAAATTTAAACTTAATAACCATTACGATGTCATCATCTATGTTCATAAAATTAGAAAGCATTAAATATTTCACATAAAATAAAAATATACAAAACCATCATAGCTTGTAGGTGATTATTTGTCACTAAGATTATAATATCATTATAACAAGAAGTAAGGAGTTAATGTGTTAATCTTCTCAGTTAACATAATTGAAAATATAATTTTATGTTTAGATAGTTATGGATAGTTATTGGAACTAAATTGTCTTCTACCAATAAAATAAACTGTAAAATTTCTTCAGTACATGTAGTTTTCCTATATAAAATGAAATATGCTTTCTATAATGATCCTCTCATGCCTAATAGTCGTATTAGAGACCTAATACATAATAGTCCATCTATTCATCATTTATCTTGTGAGAAGTAAATTTTGTGTGAAAGATGAGAGAGAACAGAGGTTGGAAAGGTAAATTGAATGCAACAGGAGGATGAAAAAAAATGAAGGATGATACAAGATTTGAAGAAATTCTTAAAGATAACATCCAAAAATATAAATGTTGAAAATCAAAGTGTCAAAGAGACAACTAGCCTGAATAAAAATCAAGTAAGAATTTAGCATGCCTATGAATGTAAAGGAATCATTAATTTTTGCATATGCATGCAAATTTTCTACCAAAATTTCCTTCGATTATTGTTGCTATTGTGCATAAAAGATACAGGAAATAGTGATTTTTTTCCTTTTTCTTAGAGAGTATTTTTATTAAAAATTGTTAATGAACCAATGTCCCAATATTCATTCCAACTATGGATGTGGCCATAGACATTATATCCTCTATATTTACTAATCTTGTGTGAAAAAAAATATTCTTTCAAATAATTGGACAAAGCAACCTCTATTTAAAGGATCTATTTGTGGATCTTCTGTATTTTTTAATCTTTTAATCATTTATGGAATGATAAGAAGACATAAGTTATAAATCATTTTCTCTAATAAAAAGAAATAAGGGTTTGTGAGGATTTTTTGATTGGGCCTGTATAATGGGATCTACATTGCATCAAGATTGAATTTAATATTTACAAATTAGGTTTTCCATCTTAGATGAGATTACTCAAATATTTGATTGGTGGAGGCAATTTCAACCTACCTTTATGCAATTTTGTGCTTAAAATATCTTGCTACAATGAGATAGATAGTTTTCATAATTAGACACCCAATTCTAAAGAACCAAAGAAAGATATAAATCAAGAGGAGGTTATTAAAGATGTACCTTCTAGCATTTCAATACAGAAAGAAAGTAAAATCAATGTGCTCTTGAAGAATCTCTCTAAGCCTTTGGGAAAAAATGGCACCAACTAAAGTCTCAAAAGAATAAACCCATTGGGTCAAAATTTTTGACTTCATCCAAGCCTATTGTGAGAGTTTCAGAATCTTAGAAAAAAATAGGGAGAAATGTGGTCTTGGTTACAAGGGTTTTATTGGAAAATATATCCAAGAGTATTCCAAACCAATTAAATTTGTATTAGGGGACATATAAATTAGTGTTATGTTGATTCTACATCTCTTGATGATTCTTGTGAGGTTAAAAAATCTAAGAAACCAAAAGCAATATGTGCTAAGTCCAATAATGTCCAAATTTGTTCCCATTGTTGACATCAAGGCCATCTACTAGTAATTTAATTGAGCTACACCATTGTACATCATGGGTTTTGCATATTCATTCTACCAAAAAATGTTATATATCAGATCCACCTTCAAAATATATGAGGCATGTGAATTTTGGTTGATATATCATTTAAGATGGAGATCTAAGGTTGATTTGTCAACCAAATCTTATAAGAGAGTCCAATCTATTATTGATGATGAAAATGTACCAACTCATAATGTTGATGATGTTACTCATAATTATTCCATTAATGATGTAGATCTTATCGATATTATATTAACTATAGTTAATGTTGATATTTATGAGATGTCACTTACTATATTTGATAATAATTGAATTCTTGAGAATATTGATGAAGTGAATCTACTTGCCATGAAGAATGATTTTTCTAATAGTAGAGATATATTTTATGATGCTAATGATGATGTTTCTCCTTACTAATGTATTTGAGGCTATGCAGATAAATATGTTGCCTCTTGTTTAATAACTCCATAAGGGATATTACATTTTTGACATTTTCCTTTCATATCTTCTAACAAGGGAATATTTTGTATATTTTAGATTCAAATGGAGACTTCATAGATTGTTGCCACCTTGCACGATTGGTGTGGTAATTACAATTAAATATTATATTGCACTTAATGTTTCACTTTAGATATTCTTTTCAATGATTCCACCTAATGTTTTTTGTTTAAAGTAAATATTAGATATTTTTTTTTTGATAATGCAAAGTTACGCTAGATTGATAGTAGTTGACTATTCATATTGGTCACTAAAGTTTGGTCATTTTTTCAAATTTTAGTTTGGATAAAACTAGTCCAAAGTTGAGACTTGTCAAAGAAACAAGCTCATTCTTCAAAATTTAAGACTTGTTTTGAAGTAATAGGCTTATTATGAAATTTTGAGACTTGTCAAAGCAACAATCTCATTATCAATAGTGGATACATGTCAAAGTAGCATGCTCATTATCAAATTTCAGACTTGTAAAAGAAACAAAATCAGTATTTAAAAATTGAAACCTATCAAGACAATAGGCTCAATATCCAAGTTTGAACCTGAAACATCAAAAATTGGTTCCATCATAATGAAATAAAAACGGGTATGATCCACCTATTATCCTTAGTTTATTAGGAAAAAGAGATACCCTGGGGAGAGATTGACTTTCAACTCTTAGGTGAGTCAACCTTGATGGAGATCTTGTTGTTTTCCTTATGAATTAGGATGGGGTAAATCAACCTAAAATGTACTTTGGGACAAAAAATAAAAATAGTAAATAAACCCAATTATGCAATGTAACACTTGAAATATAAAATTTAAACTTTAATCTAATAGAGACTAGCAAAGTAAAAGAAGATATGAGGAGGGTGTGATTTTATGCACCTATCACAAAAAAGGTTGTGTTGAGTGTTTTCATAGGACTCATTCACCCTGTGGTGAATGAGTCTTGTACAAGGGTTGAAAAATTACTTTCACAATCCTTGGGTCCTTGGCCTATACTCCTGATTCCTCCATG